>WBZZ01001862.1:10000-50000 GCA_019918135.1 Paulinella micropora
TCTGCGAGAAAAGACAGAAAAAGCGCGCGCGCGCAAGTGGAAGGGCAAAAACCACCCTCATTCCCACCCACCCACCCCCTCCCCTCTCCCCACCCCCCACCCCTAACGGCCCACCTCAAACTCTACTCTCGCCCGACTTACCTACTCCTTCATCGTGTCTCTCTTTCCGTTCTTACTGGCATGACTGTCTTGTGTAGGTGCACCGATATATTCAGATTGCTTGATTCACTCGCTGCTCTAAGGGTCGTCCATACATGTTTCAACACAGAAATACAACTTGGCATAAGTTGTTATAGATGTTTAATCTCTTTTTATACAAGATTTTTTCTATCTTGCATATTGTCGTCTGTGTTCTCTCGTTGCTAACATCCCCTCTTTCTGTCGTCTCTCACTTCCCTCTTTTGGTTTGTCGGTGTGCAGGTGAAAGCGGATATGCATGCAGTCTTGCTCAAGGCCAGACGGAACTTGTTGCCCACCGAGCGACCGACGCGATCATCAGGTTACTCCTGCTCACTACTTACGGCCACTTGACTATAAGGACTTGTTCTTAGGGTCGGCGCGTCTGTGGTGGCAGTATGCGGGGAATTCCGTGCTTCGACTGATTCAGACCAGTCCGCAACCAACTTCTTCCGCCTCTCCCTCTTCGTCCTCGTCGCATCCGCACTCTGCTGTGCCCGCCAACAACTTCAGTTGGAGGTGGGACGAAGTGCAGCGAGTCGGAAAATATCGAAGAGGGTAAACCTCATCGCGCATTGTTTTCGTTATCGCTCTCCTCTCCCTTTGCGCCCCCCCCCCCCCCCCCCCCCCATACCACCACCACCACAAAACACATATACACACACACACACAAACCCTAAACCCTCACTTCTCGCTGTTTCTCTTCTTTCTGTTTGGACTTCTCGCTGTTTCTCTTCTTTCTCTTTGGACTCCTTTACGCGCAGCACATGTATAAATGTAGCTGTCGCAAGTCAATGAGGTGGTCCTAAGTTAGTTGTCACAAATCGTAACTGGTTCTTTTGGTCAGGTATCTGCAACTGTGGAAAGAAAAACTATTGCTTTCCAAGACATCGCTTTTCCCGGAACCTGCGGGGCTTGGGGACAAGAAGAGAATGTTTCCTGGCAAGGGGTGGGCTGGCCCGGCTGCTGAGAAAAGGGACAACTTGTGGGATCCGGCAGAGATAGAAACGACCCTGCTGGACCTGGAGGATCATCTAGGTAGCGCATGCCGTAGCGCATGCCTTACGAAAATTGCTGGGGAAAAACAATGAACATATTAGAAGGTGCGAAGATACGTGTGACGACTGTCGTATGAGGACCCACCCAAGCGAATTTTTGCGCCTGCTCATGCACAAATGACCTCTAGAAAGCAATTGCAAGTATTTCGTCTGCACACATACCTTCTGCAAGTCACTTAATCATCCTTACTGATGGTTTGCGGCACTAAGAATGTTGTGTCTTCGTGTTTCAAGGTGTCTCTCAAATCATGCTCTTTCGAAGTCTGGCAGAGGATCAGGCAAGTGCACCCACAACAACTAACAATAACAGACAATAACAATCACACATCCTACAAGCATGGATGTATTACCATATGAAGATGCCATCGTGAACTGCATCCACACTGATATAGTAGACCTTAGATTTACCGGCATTAGACTGCAGAATCTCCGCTGTCTCACTATGTTATTATCGTGTGTACGTTCTTCTGGTTACATGAAAACAAACGCTTTTTATGTATGTTTACAAATGTGAGCATGCATCTTCTGTTATGAATGTGTGCGTGAAAATGTTCATATTTGCTGCATGAATAGCTTCGCGCCGAACTGCTGGCGTCCTTTTCATCTACCAGCAGCCCTACCGCCTTCGTCTCGCCCTTCCTCTCCCGGTCTAGGTCTACATCCTTTGATGCGACTCCAGGCATGACCAACCTCGCCAAACCAATTCGCCAGCGAGGACAAGTTGTTAACAAAGCCGTTAAGGCTTTTGCGAGGATGACAGAGAAAAAGAAACAGCCCAGCCAAGATCAAATGCGTCTTAAAAGAAGGGCAGAAGACAAGCCAACCGCTTGTCAACCCAAGGAAGTAATTCAAGAGCAGTCCAGAGTCCTAGCGCAAGACAGAGAAGTCGAAGTTGAGGGTATAGCAAGCGAACAAAACTTGCAACTCACAGTAACAGAAGAGCCCGAAAATTTTGCGGATACTCCAGACCAAAGTTGCAGTACTGACTCGAAAGAATCTCACCTGTCCGCCATCTCCTCGTCCTCTGACATCACGCCACGCATTTTGTTCGATCCGTCGAAACCTCTATCCCCGGATCTTGTAGCTCCCAGCACGACCGGTACCCGGGCTAGGCCTGTTACTTCGCCGACTAGTCTGGCTGGCTTGCGAGCAGAGCTAGAACTACCTCAGCCCACCGCAAAAAAAAGCAGGAAACTGCCTGGTGCTCGTCTGTCCAAGTTATTTTCCACACGCAGCCACGTAGTGCGCATACAGGAAAAGCATCCCACAAGAAAAAGGCCTGCTTTCCTGGGATTTGTGAGACGAAAAGACAAATCAAGGAACCAATCAGAAGCTAGCGGAATTCCAAGTGCCAAAGTTGGTGCCCAGACAGAAACAAGTGATACATTGACATCAGAACCGCAGGGACTAGAAAAAAAGAAGCGAGGCATTTTCACGCACATCAAAGACAAGCTAGTTCGCCGACGGAAAAAGCCAGATGACGTATGTGAGCAAGAGGGCCGAAGCACTGTGGAGGAAGAGGCAGAAGATCAGTCCTACATCTCTGCCATCTCGGTGGATAGCAGTTACGCAGAGAGCGAAATTGGAATGAGTGACATCCGGGACGAATTGATTGGCACCGACATAGGCAGCGAGGCAGGGCCCAGTGATGATGAAGGACCCATTGTGAGCTCGTCAGCTGCACCGCCCGCTGCGAAACGAGAGGAAGGTGTGGAGGACGAACAGCATGTGTTGGACGATGATGATACAAATGCAACTGATGGTGCAAAAGCGACTGACTCAGCTAGCCAAGATCTGCAAGAAAGCTTATCGGTGAGAGAAGAGGTGAGCTCAGAAGGCGAGCGCAAGCAGACAGATGGCGAAGAGGACCACAGATACATATCCTCGCAAGCAAAGGAGGAAGAAGATAAGGATACGGAAGACGTGGAACACGACGGGGAAGAGCGGATGCAGGCTGGAGAGTTGGAGCTACTAGTAAATGAGCAAACGGAGCTGCTACAAGCCCCAAATGTGCCCGATGAACACAAAATTGGCGATGGACTCGTTGATAATAATGGCCCTACGGTACAAGCGCAAAAACGCAAGTCAAGGAAGAACATCTCTTCCTATTTTGCGGACTCTTACAGCGTCCCATCCTCATATGTGCGCTTTCAGATTGACGTACAAATGCAGAATTTCAGGGCTGAATTGCTGGAATCCTCATCGCCTTCGTTGACAACGCTCAAAGGTGCTCAGCATGCGGGTTCAGAGGTTGCTATTTTGCATGTGGCAGCCTCAGGGCAGGTACAGTGGTTGAAAAGGTCCGAATCTTGGCAACTTGCAGGCTCGTGTTCGCATTTGTCTCTAGTAGACCCATTGCACCCTCCTCACTCATACTTCAACACTTTGTTTGAACTTTCTCTTGCTCCAAACGACTTACCTTCTCCAAACCACTTGTCCGCGAAGGAGGTTCTCAACCCCGTATCCTCCACTAAGACTGTCTCTCCGTCTTCAGGATCCTTGCTTGCCCCACCACTGGAGTGGGCTTCGACTCCAGCTCATCTTTCTTCTTCTTCTTCTTCTTCTTCTTCTTCTTCTTCTTCTTCTTCTTCTTCGTCGTCGTCGTCGTCGTCGTCGTCGTCTTCTTTTTCTTCTTCGCCTGGTTCTCTCCCAACCCCTCGCTTACTCTTTCCTTCTTCATCGTCCCCGGGATTACCGCAAACTGATTCGCGCCCTTCCTTCACAAATGAACAAAGCAATCCCATCTCTTCTTCCCACCCTGTATCGTTTTTTATTTCTTCTCCCTCTCCTTTACTAGAAAATCCTTCTCTTATTCTACCTAAGAAGTTTGAGGTTTGTGTCAAAGACCTGCGTTTGGCATTGTCGCTCGATTGGCTCAAGCGCTTCTATGGTTACTTGTCGCCGGCGCAGTTTGCCAATTTGGCGCAGCAAGTCCAGCAGCGCATGGCTGACCGAATCGTTGCGCTTGGCGCCAAGCCATTTCGTCCCCCTCCGATCACTTTGAACCTCACTCTCATCAACCCTTCACTTGTCCTGCCTGTCCGCAGGCAGAGCGTGAGCGATAAGTCTTCGTCCAACTTTCGGGACTGGATGGGGTTTTCAGGAGTGTCCGCTAAGTCCGCTAAGCGAAAAGAGCCTGTGTTTGTTTCTCGCCTTTCATCACTGTCGTTTTATTCTGTTTCAACCGATACGGAAACTAAAGACACAAAAGAAGTTCCAAGCAGGCGGGAGAGTGAAAGTGGAGATGTGGGATCGCCTGACCAGCGGTCTGATGAGAGTGCAGGGAAACTTGTCACGGAGGTTGCTCAGGACAGTACCACTTGGGATAGCTATGGCATAAGGGCTTCTCAAGTCAGTTTGGCATTTGCGCATGCTCGGTCTTGGAAGGATTTGGTACAGAAGGAACTAGGAAAAGAACAGGAAAAGCCTGATATATCGTCTCGCCTAGCGCCGCCGTTGCCACCAGCAACAGCCGCACCATCGTCATCACTGCTGGATCTCGTTTCCGCCTTTGATGCATCTGTACGTTTGAGATCGCTAAAGAGCTCAAGGTCAAGCTCACTGCCGCACATGTTGTTAAGCAGTCAACTCACGCCGCTTCACGTTCGGATCTGCACTTCGGTCATCCCTCACGTAGAGATGATGATGCGGGAAGCCCTACGTACCTTCGGCGAGCTTAACATCCCTCCCCCACCACCGACTTCACTTTCCACTCTTCCTCCTCGCCCCTCTTCCTCTTCATCTCCTTCGGTTTTCGCCCCCTCGCCTTCCCTGGACACGTTGCTCCGACCTCATCCCATTTTTGCTTCACCTCTGCCGCAAGCTTCGCTTCCTTCCGATCACGCCAGTCCTGCAAACCAACTTTCACATCCTCGAGACAATCCCGGTCAAGTGAAGTCTTCAGCGCGCAAGAAATTTCGTGCTAGTGTTGCCAGGGGATTACAGCTATCGCTGTTGAGAAAAGCCGGCCGCCGGCACCAGATCCCCAAGAAAGCCGCAGATCACGACCAGAGCGAGCATGAGAACTTCTCTTTCGTTGAACCGCACGGTCCTCGTTGGGAAGCCATGTTGACGCTGTCAGAGGAGCTGGAGTCTCCAGATTTCATGTCATCGCCTCCCCCGCCTGAAATGCCCGACTTTCCTCCCCCTCCCCCGCCGCCATATTCGCCTTCTCGTGCAGCCTCCGCTTCTCCAATTGGCGACCCTGCTGCTGCAGGCGGTGCCAGCAGCCAGTCTCCAGCCCCGGCGCAGCTCATGCTGCGCGCAGTGTGGCGCATGCCCCTTTGCACCTTTCTCGTGATTGACGACTGGGCCTCGGATTTGCACCATAGCTGCAAGACAGGCCTGCTTGAGGTGCGTCTGGAAGGGCTAAGACAGGAAATCCTTACCAGCGATTTGGCAGTCAAATACACCGCCAGTGTTGGCTCTCTGGAAATAGAAGATTTAAGCAACAATCAGTTCTCAGAAGCTGCGAAGCCAGGTAAGCTATCATTCAAGGCGTCTCAAACCACTAGCAAGGAACGGTATCCTGGCACAAAACAGCATGGAGACAAGGACAGAAAACTTTTCGTGCATTCGTTACGCAAGACTGAACCATCGACAAACAAGGAGAGCAAAGCGCTGAAGGGTGAAGACTGGTTGCGGGTGAGCGTCGAACAGTCGTATACCATCACTCCAATTCAGGATCAAGATCAAGTGCAGGTGTTGCCTGTAGAGAGGGATGGCGCAGCCAAGGCAGACATGACAGTGGCCGGTTTGCGTCTTGTCTACAGCCCAGCAACCGCAAATCTCCTTACTAACCTACTAGGGCGGGTGGGGCAGTTGATCGGCCGCTCCGAAGGTGGGCAGCAAAGCAAACGCCAAGATGAAAAGCATTTGCAAGCGGGAAAACAAAGTGTTATCGGGACAGTTGCGGAGAAAAACCAAAAGGAATTTGCGAAGTCAGCGACTGAAAATAAAATCGAAGCAAAGATCGGCAAGGAAGCAGACACTTGGAGTCGCACAGCTCAAGCAAGCGTAGGCAACGACGAGAAACATAAAGCAGCGCAAGCAGTCGGGCAAAGCAAGTGCTGGTTGGTGGTGCGGGCCAACTTGTCGAGCGCCTTACAGGTGGAGTTTTGGTCGCCCAGGACGGAGGCAGGGATTCGTGGCCAAACAGAAAAAGTCTTCTTGTCCTTTCACCTCAATTCCTCTCGCCTGGAGATGCGCGTTTTCTCGGGGCAAATGAAGCTGGCGGGTCAGTTTGGTGAAATGATTGTTTTGTATCCAGACCGCCCCGAAGTTTGCAGGAACCGTTGGCCCTACATGCTCGCTGCCAGAGCAGATGGTGAAGCGCAGACACAGAATACCCAGTTTCGATCCCTCGATAAATCAAACTCTCAGGAAAAAGTCAAAGATCTGTACTTGTGCTCATTTGTGTTCAACAAGTCTTTCAAGGCATCCTCTTCGTCCGGCAACTGGCAGGCACCGGAAGTTACCCAGACGGACTTGCTCTCACTGACGTTTCATTCTGTCCAATGGGTTGTGTTGGCCGACGAAATGCTTGAGATTGGCGATTACTTCAAGGTCATACAAGCCAACTTCGTCTCGCCGATTCTGCAGATAGTCCATCAATATCGAAACCGCCGTCAAATCATAAGTGACGCTTTGCAGCAAAAGGGCACGAAAGACAGACATCTACATCTGCAGCTTCATGCTAACAATCCTCTTGTTATCGTTCCCAGACACAGTAGCAGTTCTGCTTTCTTAGCTGGAGATTTGGGGACTATCTCTGTAGAGGTTTTGACTGTAGCTCCTGGAGCTATCGGGCCTTCCAAGGAGAAAGTATCTTTCCAGCTATTGCAGAGACTCGAACCCAAGCTGCCCCTAGAAGAAGCTGCCAGAAATTGGGGCCAGGGCGTAGAAGTCGTTAATACGGATGTCTACTACAAAGAAGCTTTGGCAAGGATAGCCACTCGACGGCAGTTTGTTGCTATCAACTTTGGCAATTCCTCTTTCCGCACTGGTCGTTTCTCGCCAAAGAAAGCGGCTGTCGTTGATACAGATGTGGTAGAAGACTCGCTGATCGTATCGAAATTGAACTTTCAGGTGCACTTGGAGCGAGTCATTCTTGCCGGGCAGACTTCAAAAGAATATCCCCCGGGCGTTTTCCTATCTTACCCGTACCCAAACATCCTTGTGTCAGCGTGGCTCCCGGCGACAACGTTCAAAGTGACGGCAGAACAGTTAGGGCTCGCTATTGCTGTCTTTTCTGAAAACTTTTCAGTACTCAGGAGAGATATTTTAACCCTGGATTCCTCCTTTCCCCCATCTGCTCGCCAGGTAACTCCTGCAAAACGGAATGCGAGCCCGTCAACTTCCGATCGGTCTGCTAGGCTCAGTCGCCAAGGCAGTGGTGCTAGTCGCAAAAACACCGGCGCTGGAAGGAATGGTGAGGGGCTGCGTGAAAGCAAAAAAAAAGTCAGCGTGGGTACCAAAGAAGCATCGACTAAGGAACGGCGTACGTCTGAGTCGTCCTCTCCTTCCCCTTTGCACACTCCGGTGAAGAAGAAACCACGTACTCCAAGCCGCCGCATGTCTCGCAAGCGCCCAGCCGATTTCCTACACACGCCAACCAAGCGCCCCGCGACCCCGCAAGAGCGAGCAGGCAACGCCAGAAGAGCAGAACAGAAAACATATCGCCTTTGCCTTGGGATCGGAGCACTGAGCATCCACTTTATCGAAGTGGACCAGATGACGTCTGTTCCCGCTTCCTCCTCTTTTGAGTCCTCTTCTTTACCCCGTTCACGTGCTTCTCTCAACTGCGTTCATAGTGACAGCGCCATAAGTCATACAAGCCTGCCATTTCTCGAGGTTCTCGACGGAACTAATCGAAACCTGCCCGAGCCGCCCCCTAGTTTTGAACGCAAAGTTTTGTCAGATCTTACCGTGCAGGATGTTCGAGTGACTTTTGTTAAGGAAAGAAAAGATGCGACCCAAGGTAACATTTCTCTTAGACAAGTGGATCTGAGGGATGGGAACGAAACAGCTGCCTTTAAGAGGATTCTTTGTCCTTTTTCGGAGCTTCTGCGGGACGCAGAGCAGTCAACATGGCAAGAGAACAGTGCGACGTTCGCAAGCAAGTATTTCCCAAGCGAAAGCACTGATCGAGATGTGAGGGGAGAGGCTAACCCTGAAGACTCTTCTGAGGTGGAGATGAAATGGACATCCTCCCCCGCCTCGTCGGACTTTTCGACCGGTACCTCAGGACTAGAAAGCCCAAAAAACTTGCCGACGCGGAAACTGAAGGCAGCCGTGGTGGTGCGACACGGTTGTGGATACTTAGTACCTGCTTTTCTACAGCGCACGCTGACCTTCCTGGAGACCATGGTTAGCCATGCACGACCCGAACCCTCTTTCTTGGAAGAAATGGTCTGGGAAGAGGACGAAGATGAGGAGGAAGCGGGTGATAATACTCGATCTCTCCTCGCTTCAAAACTCTCTGCCTTCAACAAGACGCTGGTAGATATTTCAATCGATATTATCAACAATCGCACCATCCTGGTAGATCCGTCCGGTCGTTCAGCTTCTTCTCCTTCGTCGTTCCCTTTGACACAATCAAGTCCGCGTGCAATACCAGACTTAGATCGCTCTCTTTTATCCGAAAGCAAGCACAATCCAAGCGCTTCTCTGCGTGCAGAAGATAAGAGCCAGAAGGAGCAACCAAGTATAGACGCTGTAGTCTTATCCTCGGACGTCCGTTTAGAGGTTGAGTTGCGGCCAGGCAAGCAAGGGCTTAAACTTGACGTTAGGAATCTCATCAGCTACCTTTCTTCCGCACGGTGTCCCGTCTATTCTGCCGCTGCACCTATATTAGAGCCTACCGACATCTTACTGGTCATGGGCGTGGTTGAGAGAGAAGGCGCCATGGAATCAATCCACCGCCGCGGCACCGCACTTGAGGCATCGCCGCGCTCCTCCCATCTCGTATCGCAATTGCTCGCGGATTCCAATGTTGGAGGAGAGGAACCTGAAAGAGAACAGATAGACATGCTGGGAGGTGCAAAGGAATACAAGGCTCCTTTGCTTCGTTCTCTCAAGTTTGTAACCACTCCGATCACGTTTAATTTCTCCTACCAAGACTTGCAGGTGGTTCAGATGGTCGCGCGTGGATTTCAAGCGCCTCCTAAAAAACCTCCACATGACGCATTTTCGTGTCCGCAACCTTTGACAACCCTATCCCCTGACGACTACTCATCGGACGATGAGGAAGGGGAAGAGGAGCCTAGGGAAGATGTAAAATCCGCCGGGGCTGACGGAAAAGAAACACAAAACCCACAGCAGGAAAGGAACATTGCGCTTAAGGAAGGAGTTAGCGATATCCGGGAGCAAGGTGATATCTCATCTGCCGTAAGGGTTGCAAGTAGTGGCAAGGAGGCTGAAGGGGAACGCCCCAGTGAAGAAAAGCTCCAGCAGCGCGAGGTAATTTGCTCACCTATCTCGTGCTTCCCTACTCTTCTTGATTGTATAAAATTCCTTCTATGGTTTGGGATAGGATGTAAAGAGAAAGTCTACCTCGAAACAGAAAAGAATCGTAAAATCTCGATAAGACCTTTCACTCATATTGTGTCACTATCTATCTATCTCGCACACACACACACTCCCTCTTGTTTCTGTTTTTTTTTTTTTTTTTTTTTTTTTTTTTTTTTTTTTTTTTTTTTTAGGGCGGGGTGATTTGGTTGCCAGACGGAGCCCCTACAGCGGTATTCACAAACCAGGAAGGCAATAACGGACCCGTCTTCGTGCAGGACTATTTTTCCATGAAGTAAGCTAGCAACGTGTACATTGTTGCAGTAATATGTAGAACTGACTGCATGTAGTTTGGTTGCGTGTTTCAGTGAGCATTTTTGCGTTAGTCTGTCTGTCGGTTTGTATGTGCTGGATGCAGCTTTATATTTACCCATACAAGCATGTATGACATTATGTAATATGCATAATATTTGGAAGATATAACGTGCACATCGGTGTGCGTGCTCTTGTTTTGTTTCTCCCCAATCTCGAATTTCTTGCTATTCTGGACCTGTTGCTTAAGGTTTTGTTGCTGTTTTGGTTTAATGTCTTCGCATGGTTGCGATGGTGTTGGCAGGTCGGACGAGGTCACTGCGAGCACTGGACCGGCTTCAGTTGACACCAAAAGCATGCAGCCGCAGAGCAGGGAAGCCCAGGTCGCTGAAGCAGGCCTCGAGGCCGCTGCAGGTTTAGGAGGCATGGACGGGAATGCGGTTGCGCCCGCACGATTGTATGAGGACAGCGCGGCGATACATTTTGCTGGTTTGTGCCTGGTCGTTTTCCGACGGGAAGGCGGCTCACAAGGCCGGTCGAGTTTGCTGTCGCGAGAAGTCCCTCTGCTCAAGGCAGTGGTCGATCCCTCGCTGGTGCAGATCACGCAGCAGTTCATAGTGCCCGTTGGCCCCGGAGGCGCACTCGGCCGCCTGCGCCCTCAGCCCTTCTTCTTTGCCGAGAGCCACTTCCGACTGCAAGTTGATCACTACGACCTGCGGCTGTCAGCTTTCAGTCCGCTGGTGATTTTGGAGATGCAGCTGGAGCTCGAACTGGACCCAGAGGCCTTGAGCCTGTTCCGTGGAATCGAGCCCGATGCACCAGCCGAGACCTTGGCGCCGCCAAGTGGACCTGCCAAACCAATAGATGCGACCGCCTCTCAAACCTCTTCTCCTATTTCTTCCACCTCCTCTACTGACTTGTCGGCGAACTCCGCACAGTCTACATCCTCCTCCTCCTCTTCTTCTTCTTCTTCATCTTCTTCTTCTTCTTCTCCTCCTCCTCCTCCTCCTTCTCCTTCTCCTTCCTCTGCTTCTTCTACTGCTTTTGCTACTCCTGGTGTTTCTACTGCACCTGTTTCTTCTGCTCCGCTGCTTGCTTCCTCTTCGCCTTCCTCGCTCTCGTCGCCAGTTCCTCTCCCGTCCTTCAAGGCCTTTCGTCCCAATCCTCTCCTCTCATTCAAGTTGATCTGCATTGAAGACGTACACTTCAACATGACTAGTACGTTCCTACGCGACATCACGACGGCTCTGCGCTCATGGTCTGGAGAGGACGTGCCCGTTCCTCAAAGTGACTACGCACCACCTAAGAATTTGCAGCGAATTTCTGCGTCGCCGCGCCGTGGCAAAAGCAGTTTGGGTGCTCGAAATGCACGTCGCGAGGCCACTGGCAACACTTCTGGTGGTTGTCGGAGTCTATCCTCGTACCGACTCTGCAATCAGACTGGGCGAGCGCTGTGCTTTTGGCCCATGTCCAAGGAGTCGGTCAGCGCCTGCAAGAGTGGCAGTAGCTCTTTCAGCTTGCCGATGCTGGCTTTGGCCGCTCGTGAGTGGAGCGCGCACAGAGATCAGGCTATTCATGTACCAGCCGGTGCTACGGTGACCTTACCTTCCGCTGGCACAGCACACGTGGGCATCCACTTTCCGACCGGCCAGAGCAGGTTCCAGCAGCAGGAAGCGGAGGACGACGTGGAGGAGTGGTTGCCCGTGCTGGCAGTGGACCCTGCCCGCAACGGTACCTCTGTCCACGAACTCCGCCGGTCCTGTCTGACCAGTGAGCCAGCTCTCCTCCTCTCTGTGGTTTCATCGTCGGATGATGGAAAGACACTCACCATCCGATCTGCTGTCGTTCTCATCAATCATTCTTCCCATCCTCTCAACGTTCGGCTTGAGAATCGCTTTTCTTACCAAGATGTGGTTGTTCGTGGCAAGTGTCGACAACATATCACCTCTGGCGTGCTCGGTAGGCTGGAAGATTTGCTTTCCTTATCCGTCAAGCATTCGGACAGGCACGGTTGGTCGGGGCGTGTGACAATTCACCCAGAGACTGGGCAGCCACGGCCTTCCCATGATGTGCTATCGCCACCTGTCGCCGATACGTCTGCTGTGCGGGTTAACGATGTGGACAAGTGGAACCAGGCGGACAGGGCAGGCGGAGGAGCTGAAAGAGGTGTGAAAGACTTTCTCAAGGCTGCAGGAAATTTGGTATTTGGTGCCCGCCAGGATATGACGCCGGCGTTTTGGCGCTTGTCCACGGTGCGGACGAGTGTGGTGTTCAAGCCGACCGGGCAGGCGCGGCCGGTGGCGCTGGCCATCCACTTCTGGCCGCCCTTAACGCTCTCCAACCTGCTGCTGCGGCCGGTCATCTACGAGCTGGCTATCACCCAAGCTGATGATGCGAACCCCGCTGCAGACTTACAGCAGCCAGTCGTTGACAAAGCTCCGAAACAACATGCGCCTTCCGAACGCACTCTGTCCCCACGGAGTGCAGCGGCGGAAGCACAATTAATGATGAGCCAATCTGCGTCGTTTCCTGAAGAGACTGTAGATTCCGCGGAAGTGAGCTCGACCTTTGAGACTCCACATAAAAAGCCTCCAGTCGCAGCAAAAACGCCAGAAAGCGTCGGTGCTGCAATGGGACGCACGGGCATTGGCAAAGTTGTTCATGATGCTGTCTCCCGTCGCAAGGAGACACTTGCTCTGGCATCTCTGGCTCCGGGTGTTCCCTGTGACTTCCACTGCATCCGCCAAACCAAAAGCTTTTACATTCGCTTGCATACGGACGGCTACGAACCCTCCCAGTGGCAGCTAGTATCAAGTTTCCTTCGGCCCATTAGAGAGGCGGCAAACGCGAACGACCAGGAGGTAAGCAAACGTGGAGATAACAAGGGTCCAGCAGGGCGAGGTCCAACAGCCAGGACGCGATGGCGAATTCAAACCAAGAGATTGGAAGCGAAGCTAGTCTTGAAAGTCAAGAAGAAATTGTACCTTCTGCTCGGTTCTGTTCCGATGGTGGTACATCTGATGGCAGGAAGACGCATCGGCCGAACAGTCCGCCTGGATCGGCATATTTCTCTGTATGCTCCATTCTGGCTTTCCAACCAAACCGGCATTTCCAATTTGACGTATCAGTTCAAATCAGGCCACCTCCCTTCTAGCCTGCCTGTGCAACTGCGCACATCCGCCTCTCGAGACCGCATACCAACTCCAGTGCAGGAAAGGGCCATCAAGGACATGCAGCAGCGCCTAGAAGACGCGGAGTGGGGTTTGGACGCTCCAGAAAGCTTGGGCCTGCCTCAGCCGGTGCCACAGGTCCCCGTGTTGGACTCTCTGCTTGACAGCGCGGCGACCAACAAGGACGCGCTTCCTCATGTGATCCAGTTCGGCTCCGTCATGTCCAGTACTTCTCTCTACGTATCACTGGCGTCTCCCGCCAACCGGAGGTATTCTATTCTCACTCCAACCACACCGGCTTCCGCTTTGCCCCCGCACTCGCCGCTGTTCGATTTGGCCAAGGGCTCGACGGACGGGACGTTTTCTCTTCCTGTCATCATCAAGTCAGTCCTGTATCGGCAGGAAGACAGCCCGTTTCCGGAATGCTTGCAAGCTTCGCCCACGCAAGACACTTTTGTCGGTAGAAATCAGCCGGGGTTTCCGGGCAAAAAATTAGCTTCTGACTTCGAAACTGCATCTTCGCATTCTTCCCAAAAGCAAGCACCTCATCAGGGCGTAGAAGAAAAGGAGGATGCTAAAGAAGCAGACGGACAAGACCAAGGTCACTGCTCACGACAAGATCTGTTGCCTCACAAGGAGAGCGTAAAATGGCTGGCGGAAGTGCGAGGCAAGGGGCGAGCCGACGTGTCTGTCGAGTTCGACCTGGCACCAGCTCCCTTCGCCCTCACCAAAGTGTGCACTTTCTACCCAAGATATACAGTGATCTCGCACTTGCCGTTTCATCTTCGACTGGCCCAGGTGGGCTGCGACTGCATTCCTGGCCCTGGTTTCATGCTGCCTCCGGGCTCGATCCGGCCGTTCTACTGGTGCCACGAAGACAAGGACATGTCTGTGCGTTCTCAATGTTACGGCTCGGCTTGGACCGGCGCGTTTTTGTTCGACAGCCCCGGCAATTCCTTGGTCAAGTTCGTCCACCCCAAAGACGACGCCAAGATCGTGCTGGTGTTGCGACTACGCATCAGTTTGCGCCGTGCCAGACTTCTGATCGAATTCATATGGCCCGAAGGAGGAAATGCCAGATTGACTGGGCTGGAGCAAGTGGGTCCTTCACGGCTTCCCGTGCTATCGGAGGAGGAAGAGAGTTTCCACATCATTCCCTATCGCATCGAGAACAGGTCGGGTCGGGTCATATCTTTTCGTCAGGCCGGAATTCAACGGACCAGCCAATCACATGGGTGGACTATGTTATCAGATCAGCATTCCCTGGCTTACACTTGGGACGCCCCACTGGCCGGACAGGCTCAAGGAGAAGCGAAAGCGCTCTTGCTTGAGGTGCTCGTTTTCTTCAGCTCTCCGGACGGGCCAGGCATCAGCACGTTAGTGTCACTCGATGAACCCAGCGATCAGTACGAGACAATCCTGCTGCCGTACTGGGACAGCGATGAGGACGCAGACGTGGCAGAGGGTACGGAGGCGTCGTCAAGCAACACCAGCGCTCCCGTGCAAGAAGAGCAAGTAGCATATCGACCTGTCAAGCGGCCCATGAGGAAACTGCAAAAGCTGTACTTGCGCGTGGTCAAGGACGGCCCTACCAACCTACTGCTGTTGGACACACGACGCTCAGGGCACGGCTCCTTGTCGACGCTCAGCAAGCCGTGGCAATCACGGGACACGCGGCCGTTCCTGTCCGTGCACCTGTTTCTAAGCAAGCTGAGCCTGTCACTGCTGGACGCATCTCACTTGGCAGTGTCTCGCTCCTCTTCACAACGGTTGCGCCCCGGACTGTCGCACAACTTGTACCTGGAGCTGGCGTACATGGAGGCCAGGCTTGTGTCTTGTCTCTGGAAATGCATGCGCCACAACCACCTCATTGAAGCTGTCATAGCGGAGTGTCAGGTGGACAATCCTGACAAGACTGCTCGTTTTGAGGTGGCTTTCTCGTCCTCGGCCGGGCGCAAGAAGCCTTTCAGAGCTGGTGATGAGTTACTCCGGACACAATTGGTGTTGGCGCGTGCCCCACGGTGGAGCGCCGTTCTCGCCGTGAGGCAACTATTAGTGCGAACTTCGCCTTTCACTATCCAGTTGGAAGAACGGTTTCTTTCGGAGCTCGCCACGTTTTTTGCACGGACGCGTACTCCTGCCAGTGATGGCCAAGAGGAAGGAACCACAGTCGAGGTGGAGACGAAGCCCAACGAAGATGCACCTCAGGGTCGCCACAAACGCGATGAGGGCGACGAGCATGACAAGGCTAGGCAAGCGCGGTTGCGTACAGAGATGGAAATGCGGGAGGAAGAGTCTACTGGGATCCCTGCGGCTTTGGAGGAACTTCTTGCACAGCCCTGGGGCAACGAGGGATCTTCCTTGCAGCGGCTGCCGCATTTGCATCGTCTGCGTGCTTCCCGCTCGACAGCTGCTGCGCCCAAAAGAGCACGCTTGTTGTTTTTAGAGCAGTTAGACTTGGGCGCCGTGAATGTCACGCTTTCCCTTCTGATGTCCCCTGCCGTTAAAGTCGACAGTGACTGGGACGGTTTCGAGGAATCGTCACCCAATCTGCCAGAGGGAGTGGCGGGCGCGTCGCGGGCTGGACTGGGCGGCGGGCTAGGCGCCGGTTTGCCTGGTCTAGGTGAAGAGGAGAGCACTCTGAATCCCCTGGGAAGGCTGGCGCGGACACTTGGTGTTGCCTTGGCCACCTTTGATAGGACTCCCCTGGCCTTTGACCCCTACCGCACCAGCCACCTGATCGTGTCCCGATCCTCCTTGCTCGAGACTCTGGCCGCCTTTTATCGCGCAGAGGCTCTGAAGCAGTCGCTCATTATTGTGGGGTCTTCCTCTGCACTAGGAAACCCAGTCGGGCTGGTGCGCGGAGTGCGCGACGTGGCCGTGCAGCATTTCGAGCTGGAGCACATCTCGCACTTACCGTTAGCGGTCGTAACGGCTCCGCTCCGATTAACTGGTACAGTGGTTGGCTCCCTCACTGACAGTGCCGCCGGTGTCGCTTCTTCGTTCGGTGATTTGGCGGCTTCGTTGTCCAGCGACCGCACTCTCCATCAGCGTCGCGCGTGGGAAAAGCAGGATCGACCGGAACATCTCGTGCATGGAGTTGCCAAGGCCAGCTATCAGGTCGTGGCGGGGGTCTGGGATGGGGTCGCCGGCCTCGTCACTTCCCCGTACATCGGTGCACAGAGAAAGGGTTGGCGAGGCGCTGCCATGGGTTTCGCTGAAGGCATCGTGGGAGTGATTGTCAAGCCGGTCGTGGGCACACTGGACGCGGCGTCCTCCATCACTGACTCGGTCGGGTCCACTGCCCGCGCCTTGGAAGCAAGGGACACAGGACTCTCCCGTCTGCCTTACTCAGATGCGCACCTACGCGCCCTCGGCGCCCGCGCGGATCACCGCAAATTTCGTTCGACTCACATCAGACCGCAGCCCAACAAACCGTCCCCTTCTCCTTCCCCTGCCTCGTCCTCGCAACCCTTACCTTTCCAATCTGTGTCTTCACGGTCCTCCATGTCCCAACCCTCTTCCCCTTCTTCCTCTTCACTCTCTTCCCCTTCTTCCTCTTCTTCTTCTTTGTCTTCGTCTTCTGCTACTACTACTACTGCTACTATTGCTGCTACTATTACTGCTGCTACTGCGAGTACTACTCCTACTATTACTGCTGCCACTGCTACAACTACTTGTGTCAGTACTTTCTCTTCTTCTTCTTCTTCTGCTGCTGCTGCTTCCAGTTCCACGTCTAATGGTTTGCGTCGCTCTTCGTTTCCTTCATCCTCTCCGTCCGAATCCCCTCCTTCCTCTGCCACTTCGTTCCCCCGCGAATTCCATACATCCTTACCTTTTCACACAAATCCCTCGTCGTCTTCCCTTACGTCCCCTTCTCACACTACCATCCATTCCATGACTGCGGACGCGAGCAGAAAAGGCGGAAGTGTTGCCTGGCATGGCAAGCAGGCGAAGTCAGGAGGCGCGCCTGTCCAACCTGTCCAGCTTGCCTTTGGAGGCCTAGTGAAGTCCAACTCAAATCCAACACTCAACTCAACCAATCCGAACCCCACAACTAATGAAACAGATGGCGCTTCTTCTACTGAAAGCACTATCCCACCTACACCAAACGTGATCCGTTTCCACGTCAAGAGGAAGTCGTCAGCAGTGTCCAATAGCATCGAAGAGCGGGCTCAGGCGAGCCAGAGTGCTCACTCGCAGACGGCCGAAGATGAGGACGAACATGACGAAGAGGAGGTGCGTGTCCCTTGGGTTTTGTTTTTGGTCGTCTTGTTACAATTGCTTTATTTCTTTCTCTTCTTGTTATTTTTGTTTTTGTCTTATCAATCTCTGGGACTTCTTCCCTTTTCCTTTCTTTCTTTCGTACATCCTCTTTTTATCCATTATTCTTTTTGTTCTTCCTTTGCTTCTGCTTCTCTTGCATTCTTCGTTGATTCTTGGAGTATTTATGCACCGTGTGTGTGCGTGTGTGTGTGGGGGGGGGGGGGGGGCAGTATTTGCTCTGTCCTCTCCTAAAGTCAAATTCATCCGTGTGCTGATTTTTCTCTCTTTCTCCTTTGTGCATATGCGTACAGTATTGCCTATCCCCCTCCCCCCCCCCCCCCCCCTCCCTCCCTTTTTTCTCCTCCCCCGACCACCTATTAAAGACCAAAGACATCGTGCAAGTTGTTTCTTACAATCACCATCTTATAGTCTTTCTGGTTGTATTTAACGGAAGTCCTTGAAGATCAAGTCCAGGGGGTGCACAGTCAAGTGAGCGATATAGAGCCTCAGTCTCTTGTTTGCTCCTACTCTTCTTGCCCTTTGTTCCTTCGACGCATTGCTACGTTTCCCTGTGCAGGAGGAAGGCTTGGCGATGTATTTTCCTCGTTTCACGCTCAGGGTACCGCATGAGGGAATGTATGAAGCGGATTTCAATTTTGTAAATGTTTTCGTTTACCATGGATAGGACTGGTCTGGCCGGGTGGTCGATATGGACGAAGGCGGCAACCTATTCCTCCGGCCTCACAAGCGCGGGCAATCCCATTGGTCGCACTTTACTCACCAGCATGCGTTTTGTGCGCACTTGTCAATACTTGTGTGAACCAAAAAGCCAAGATTTCATTTGTTTAGTTGTTGGATTGGCATGTAAGTTTTGCATGTACTTGTACCATAACTGTAAACAGGTTGATTTTATATCTATATTGTCCCTCCTCCTAGGAGACGAAGACAGGTTGGTCTCAAGTTTTTGCTGGAATATCGGGGGAATCAAGTGAGCCTGTTGACGGTTCCAGATGGCAAGTATCTCGGTCCGCCTCCTCACGTCCATGTCGAACCGAACTCCTCAACCAGCAGCAACCAAGAGACATAGGACAGGACAGCGACAGCATCATATTGTGTTGGTGTGTCGTTAGGCCTGGGCCGCCCGCAGCCCTTTTCCCTTTCTGCGCTTTCCTCTTTGGCCTCCTCCAGCAAGATACCACCTCCCATCAACTTCACCCAGACTCCCCAAAGCCAGGTTGGCAGCAGCGGCCAAGTCAAGCGACAGGACTCGCTGCTGCTCGCGCTAGGCCGGCCCATGCATTTTGTCGTCAGCTGTAACACCACCAGGTCCGCGTACCCTGTATGCATGTTCTATTGACAAGCTAACTTTGTTGTTCTGTTACATTGTGGAGTGGAATGTGTGGCACTTGTGCTATGCATCGTGCAACCCTGCATTACTGTTCGGTATCGATTTCGCCGTTGGTTGCAGAAGCGGGCCCAGGGAGAGGTTCGACATTCACCCCTTGAAGGCGCCGACCGAGTTCCGACTGGTGGCCTACTTCCAAAACCAGCGGTCAGCTTCTGGATCTCTTGCAAACACAGTTTCACCCTTGTCTCATTCTGCAACCTGTGTGTGGGGGGAAAAGCGGAAGACACAGTCCCTCATGCAGTCTCTCGTCGCATTCTATCCCTACAAAATAAGGGAATGCAAATCATGTTTTTTATTTAATAGTATCTGTTGTGAAAAGAAACGGTTCACTACTGTTTGGTGTTTACAGTCATTTCTTTGGGCGTGGCTGGTCCGACCGTTTGCAACCGCCAGAGGTACGTGGCAGATATCCCTCGATCTAAATAACAATATTGACGTTCTTGCGGTCAAATGTACACCATAGCATTTTCCGTAAATGTCGACCAGGAAAGGTAATTATGTTGGTGTGGTTGATTGATAAAGCTATCTCTACGTGTTTGCACTCTCGAACTCGTTGTGTGGACTGTGGGTAGACTCTGCATGTATGCCGCCTTGACAGGACCCGTCGCCTTGCTCGGATGTGCTGACGGGCAGACAGCGCGTGGTGCCCGATGCAATCCCCCTGCCACCAGGCTACACGTGGGGCAGGTGACCAGTCTTGCTCGATCTCTAGTTTATCTCTGCGTCGATACACCTCTCTCATACTCTCTGTCTGTATTTATCGTTCCTTCACACCCATGCATGCATATACGTAAAGTTCTTGACAAACGTGTCTACATCTTACCGAGATTGCGTGCATCCCTATGTGTTTGCCGATCTCAAAATTTACTAGAAGGTATATTGTGATTAAAAGGGGTAGATCTTTTGTATGTGCCTTTCCTTAATAATCACGATAGCAAACAGTCTCTGTTCTCTTGTCCATGCATTTGCTCTTTTGTAATTTGTGTTTCTATCATTTCTTTGTTTGGGTCAGTCCGTGGGAGCTGGCGGCTTTGCAGAGGAGTGAGGGCACGTTTCGATCGGGTCAGGCTCCCCAACCGGCCTTGCTGAGCAGCCCTCATTTGTGCTGTCTGTGACCGTAGGAGCGGGAAACGAGTTTGGTGATAAACGCACTGTGGTTTCTCTACTTTACCTTGTCAATTTCTCTATCAGAGATTTTGGTTTTCTCTCTGTTCTATTTGTCCATTTTTCGTCCTACACGTTCATGTTGTTTTTGTTTCAATCCCTGCCTGAAAAGTCTCTGCATTGTGTAGGACGACGGGAAAGATACCGAAAGCGGCGGTTGGCTCTATGCGCCAAGTAATCAAAGTTGCATCTATATTTCTGCCCTCATCCATATCACACCACCCGCCTCTCTCTCGTGTCGCGTGATTTTGTTTCTATGGTCGCTTATTCCATCCTATGTCTGATAAGCATGCTTGTGTAATATTGATCTGTAGCGTGGGCGGGGCCGTGGTCCCTGAAGCCAGGCATTTTTGACAAGGTCGCCAAGCACCTCACAGCCCACGCGCCATCATATTATCAACTGCCCTCTAACAAAAAGATGTTATACGTAGACAGACATGTTGGATTGTGTAGACTTTGATTGATGCGCAATGCGATGAGTGAAAATATGCGATATGCACCAATGGCCCTCACACCAATAAATTGTGCAAGGAGCCGCTATCAAATCAATAGCAGGTCGCATGGACCATTTTAGCTGCCATGCGGGGGATATCTAATCCTATTCCGCAACCTGTTCACGTATAGATGCTATTAGCTTTTGAGGAAAATATATCAGGCAGGGTCAGTTGATGCGGGTCAAAGTTCAGAGCGCATGACATGTTGTCTTTCCTTGGATAGGTGAGAAGAAGAAAGTGGGTGCGACAACTGTGCCCTATTCAAGCACCTACGCCGCTTTTTGCTGGATATTCTGGCTCCCGCCATGTGTATGGCACCGACGAGCCCAGCAACAGCAGTGAACAGAGTGGCGACCATGGTGACAACCTGACGGAGCAAACCAGTGTCCCTTTTAGTGAGCTCATCTCCCTCTCCGTCCAAGAAATCTTGCCAGGTGCGAGCACAATATCTGCATCTCGCTAACTGTTTCGTATATGGAATCGACCCTAGTAATCGTCGTGGCAGTAATTATTTTTATTCTTATTGTTATATTATTATTTAGTAGTAGTAGTAGTAGTAGTAGTAGTAGTAGTAGTAGTAGTAGTAGTAGTAGCCTGGTGGTGGTGGTGGTTGTGGTGGTGGTAGCAGTGTGCTAGGCTGCGTGATATGTCGCCGACGGAAACGATGACAACTTATGTTTCCGAATCACGACCTGCATGCAAAGCTTCTCATTCCCATAAGGCTTGTTCTATATGTACAGCATGTTTCTGTTATTTGAAGGCGGCAACGATAGCGGTGACGTAAGGGACGAAAGCAGGCACCTCGGTCAGCAATTCTCTTATGCGCGTCAATATTATGTATACGTTTGTGCATGTAACAAACTTTTCATAGATCTCAATCATTGTTGCCTAACGATTTTCTCTTGCTTGCTCGCGTTCGCGCGCTCAACTCCTAACTGCTCTGCAGATGTCAACCCGTCGCCGGACACAACCGGGCAGAGCAATGATGACGCCTTCGCCCACGCATCCTCGTCTTCTTCTGCCTTCTTCCCGGTACAAATACGTTAAAGTACTGCGGGGGGCAAACTTGGCATTTTCCAGTCGCCTGATTTCCTTAGCACATATATATGCAAACTTCTACTGTTATCAAAATTTTCCCTTTGCATACTTGCGAGTTTAGGTAGACAAAGTGCACTACATGACGACAGTCCTATTTCGAAGCACTGCTCAATCTTGGGTGCAGGTGTTAAATACCGGAGATGACATCAAGAGCTTCCGATCTCGACTGCTCCTGCTCTCAAGCTCCGATACAGTAAATACGTCAAAATAAGCTGTCATATAATACAACCCTCGTATCTGCGTTTTGCCAAAATGTGAGAGAATCGGAGGATGAGACTGACTGCTGAATGTGCAGGGTGGTGAAGCAGGTGACGCCGATGGAGAGCCAGGGTCTGTCTCCGATCTCTGCTTAAATGGCATGCTTTGTATTTATAATTGTCAAATTATCCATCCAGGTTGTCTTTCTGCCACGCATTTGCGCGCTCTGACCTTTTTTTATTTTTTTAAACTGACTTTTTTTTTTTTTTTTTTTTTTTAAACAAAAAAATCTGCCACGCATTTGCGCGCTCTGACCTTTTTTTATTTTTTTTAACTGACTTTTTTTTTTTTTTTTAACAAAAAAAAAAAAAAAGAAAAAAAAAAGAAAAAACAAAAAAGCAAAACAAAAAAAAAAAAAAAAAAAAAAAAAAAAAAAAAAAAAAGTGTTCTTTGTCGACAGACTGGATATTAGAAGCACCGCTTCGGATGCTGGTGGTAGCACTTCCTCTTCTTTGTATCCTTCCAAACCGGGTAAAAGGCTTTCCTTGATCCTCAGTTCGTATTTGTGAGCAAGTCAGATCATAGCCAAGTACATCACGCACACCAAAACACACGCACATGCATGCCATGCATGCGTGTGCGCAAAGGGATGAGTGAGTGAGGGAACCGATGGATACAGAAAGATGGGTGCGGGTTTTGCTTCCTGTAGGTTCTCTAGTGTGGGAACCTCGGCTGTTGCACTCCCCAGTCTCACACGCGTTTCACCTTTGCCCAGTGTACGGATCTCACTTTCGAATTCGAAGCGGCATTCAGGTTTGGAGCAAATAGCAATGTCAGATATTTGCCATAATCTTCTAAAAGTTTGCTACAGTATTAAGTCCTCATGAGCTGTTACCAGCATTTCCTAGTGTTTTTCCGTGGCCTTTTCTTGTGGTTATCCTTTCTTTGATCGCCCACTCTTGAAGATAATTCACAGTTTTTAATGCTTGTGCAATTATATATGGACGTCTTGTTTTTGTTTAGGGCCTGTATATCTGTCCAGGTTCCTTGCCTTCTTCATTCTTACTATCTCCCATGTCCGAACGGTCCTCGACGTCGACCCCGGCCTCTTCGATCCACACGTCTCAGTCACCTTCAACCTCTTTGTCTAATGTTTCTATTCCTTCCGGACCGAGCGTTATGTCTCCTCTTTCTTCCCACTCCTTCATGCATATTCATGCTGCCCGTTCGCCATCCCGCGCACTTGTTTTCCGAGTGATGCCTTTGCAAACCCCGCCACCGTCGCTTCTTCCTTTTATCTCTGCTTCCTCCCCTGTTGCCACTCTACCAAGTGCGAGCGCTTCTCATCTTTGCGGAACGGATTCCAAAGCTGGAGATGAATATTGTGGCCTGTTCATGCTACAAGTCCTTGGAAAAGCAGTCTTGACGGTATGGCAAGTCGTTACTATATTTCTTTCTATTGTAGTTTTGTTCTCTTGTACAAATTCTTTTCTCTTTCTCTCTCTCTCTCTCTCTCTCTCTCCCTCTCTCTCTCTCTCTCTCTCTCTCTCTCGTCTTTCTCCACCTGTGTATCGCTTTATCTGTCTGTCCGGCTGCTGTCTGTGTGTCTGGTTGTCCTTGCTCATGTTCTACATTATGCTTTATACAAACAGGCATTTACACTATCTCAAGGGGGGGGGGGGGGGGGGGACCTGTGTGCATGACTTCTTCCGGAAAATAACAACTCTAATATGATGCAAACACTTTGCAACCACTCGTGATATGATAGCGCAGTTACGATACCATCGCAACTACTTCTGTTATGATAGCAACCATTTGTCATAATTGCAACCGTTTCTATTACCATTGCAGGGTGAAAGAGGAGTTGGCATGTATTTAAGGGGCGCGCGTGTGGCCACAAGACGGGGCGGAAAAATTAGAGAAACCTTGGTGCTGGCCCCTTGTCCTTCGTCAGCGTCTTCTTCTTCTTCTTCTTCACCGTCAGACATCGTTTCCTGGATCCCCTTCTACTTTTCACTTTGCGTCGTAAACACGAAGAGTCAGAGTGGGCTCGCCATCAGATCCTTCGCCACCGTCTGTCCTGTGTCTTCTTACGATATATGTGTTTATGTTACGTAGATCATGTGTGTCACTTTGATGTATGATTGCTGTGGTGAGGATACGTTTCGTCTCATATCTGTCTTAAGCATCTGCGCACAAGCATGCTCATGCTTAGGTGTTCTGGTTTATCTCTTTAAATCAATCAATCAATCGATCAGTCCATCCCATCCTTCCTTCTTTCTTTCTTTCTATGTTATCCAGTTTTTTTACTTTTGCGTGTCTCGCGTTGTCTTTTGCAGGGTCGTTTTCTCTCCTTGAGCCGTTTGGCTTCCTCTTCCATGTTCCTCTCTCCTTCCTGGGCGTGTGCCGTGTCCACACGAGCTGTCTCGGTTCCTGCTCTATCCAGCGATTTGCACAACCTTGATCTCTACCCTTCTGCGTCCAGCCGATCGGTTAACGGACAGGTGACCGTCCCCGGGCCCTCGGAACTTTTTTACTTTATTGCCGCCCCTCTGCCTGGTCTGGCAGATGATGGTCAAGGGAACAGTTTTTCTCCATTGAAGTAGTGTTTAAGGCTGCAAAAACCACCTGTCTAATAGTATTTTCGATGTCAGCTTTCTCAGCGACATATGTAAAATTGCAAAGAAATCTGTTTTAGTTTGAATAGTATAATTAAATTTTATTATATTAATAGCAGCCTAGTAACTGCACTAAGTGTAACACTAAGTACTCACACTTTCTTTTCATCTCTTCCACCAAACGGCAATAGCCGCCGCAACTGATCTTCTTTAGTATGATCACAGCATGAATATTAAGTCAAGTTGAAGTCGCTAAGTGGAAAAGTTCGTAAAGTTTTGACTCGGTCAATCTCAAGTGCGGATTGGAGTCCAGTCCACTGTCACTGGCCTCAGGTCGGTCGATCTACTTTGACCGTTCACAGTCAGCTGGGCTCACTGCGGCCTCCGACTCTCAGGCTGAGTCTAGTAAACGCTACAATACCTCAGCCGACTCAGCTGGTGATCAAGACTTTTTTTTGAAGTTTTTTTTTTTTTTTTTTTTTTTTTTTTTTTCAAAGTTTTTTTTTTTTTTTTTACTTGACTACTACCGACATGATTATTGTATCAATCGATTCTAAGATGATTACCGATACTCCTACAGTGAGATGATCAGTGATACAATATCATCCGCTGCATGCTTAAGTCACAGTGATACTGTTCATGAGTCTAAATCAGTTTAACTAATAGTTTGAAGGTTTGCTTGAACCGTCTTCTATGCCTGCCCACCCGACCCTGTTTTTAAGTTTACAGTAGTAGTAAGTCAGAGGATCAGGCTGTCACACTTGGACAGCTGGTCACCTCTTGCCTTTTATTGAAAAACTTGATTAGTAACTTGAAAGTCTAACTGCTCACTTATTTTTCTGAAGTACTTGAAAATGGTCTCGGTTGGATCAGTTTAAAATTGTTATTTGACCTGAACCGGCAGTACTTGTTTTTGTCCTTTCTGGTTGTGGAAAGACTAGTTATAATGACGTGGAAAGCTAGTTATAACTGTCAGACAAATTCTGCCTACGCAGTATAGTTAAGAAACGAAACTCTTCAAAAATACATTTGATTTGGGCTAGTGGGGAAGAGAGGTAGCCTCCAATAGGACAACCTTTGGTTTGCTGAAAGCATGCGTTGCCCATGACGAAAAATATATTATCTGAATCCATTTCTACTATGTCTAATAGATCTTGGAAAGTAAATACTACATAATCATCACGTGATGCACTATGGTGCCATCCTACGTCATATTTCATACGTCCATTCATATCAAGTCTTAGTGTTTTCGAGACTTGTACTTTTTCTCTTTGCTTTCCTCTTTTTCCTGTGGCTTCATATTCTCTAAGAATCATAAAAAGCCAGTGAAGGGACATCACGATTTCTTTTTTATCTAATCACGTAAACATTTGTTTCACGTCAAACGAGAGTGTTTGGATATCTAAATCTACATCCAATTTATTTTCTAATTTTTGAAACAATGTTTGGGCTTTTTTTTATTTTCCCTTTTAAATCCGAAAGCTTGTTGAGATTGAAATTGGGAACGTATTTTGTTACTTGTAGGACGAGAAAATTTAAAGCTTTAACTGCATACTTGAGCATTTTTCTTCCTTGAGACCGAGATTGAATACAAATAAGTCTCGTTTTATTTTCAGTGTCTTTGTCCTTGGGGGAGGTCATAACTTTATGGACACAGCCCCTTCTATTCAATGGAGCAAAGCGATTTTGTTCGCGTTTATTGTATTCTTGTCTATACTTGCGTAAAATTTGTTCATCGGTCATACTAACTGCTCTGAAACACGGAGAATTGATTACTTCCTGTGTTAGTCTTTTCCAAAGCAGAACCGGGCATTCTACCCATAATTGGTTTTTATTTTTATCGAGGTCTTTTACAACCAGTTTATTTTTCTCCATATAGGCTTTCACCGATTGTAAGGTTTTCCAACTTATTTTTTCTGCAGTTGTACTCGTCGTACATTTACCGAAATTTTGACGGTTGGTATCCCATATTTTTTGTAAATTTCGAACCATTGTATTGTCCGCAGTCTTTGCTATTCCCATGGATTGTAATAAAGCGAGTAATACATGTTTTTCGTTCTGTATCTGCTTGTCGCTATGTTGTTGCTCTGTGAAAATCGTCTTGGAACGGCCGGCCGGACCTTGGCCGGAACATGGTTTTTTCCAAAAATGATGTCACGTATTTGGGCAACGTATCGTTTTATCGACTGCCAGAACTCTTTCTGCGCACTCTCTTCATCGAGATAGGGGATAGCAGATGTATGTTGTGCTCCAATTGTTCCCATATCTCCATGCATATTTCTCAGTCTAGAACTGAAATGAACTCCATTATGACATAATGAAGAGCATGTCGGTTGTTGACTAAACTGGAAGTCAAAAGACTCAATCCACATGTGTATGTTTATGAGAGTCTTTGCAATAGACGGCGAGTTCTTTTGAACTACTTTAGCCAATGATAGCATAGCAGTCTGAATTTGTTGTGGTACCTTGATGTGTTGCAAGATGATGATGGAATTGTCTTAAGCTCTTTTCTGGAAAAATTGTCAATGAAAAGCATTTTCATCGTGTAGTTTGAGCTTTTGAGGATCTCTGGATAACGAAGTAAACGAGATCTCACAATAGATGCAATTCGTTCTTTTATCTTCCAATGTGGCATGGTTTGTGGTTGTGCCCATACGTTAATTGCTTGATGTCGTGTAGCTTTCTTCATGTCACGTTCGCATGCCTTAGGATGGTACCAAAGTTGTTCTATGTTGACTGTTTTGTCTAGGACTGCTCCTTTGGAATCAATACGGAATGCTATGGATTGTTCTGTATATAACAGCAAATGTTTTACCATAAAGGAGGAAAGTCGACAATAAGGTCCAGTCCACGAAAGTTGTATATGTGACTGTTCGTGTTTTCCCAGTCGTAGCAGTGGTGCCGGTTCATAAATCTTTGTGTTGCGGTAAACTCGCATCATGTAATCTCCCTCCCCATATCTTGTGATTATTACCTTCTCATTGTTATCGAATTGATCGAGGAGTGAGGTAAGAGAGGAAGAGTAGTGGGTGTTGACGCCGTTTCGGCCAGCCCATATGGTCAAATTATTAATTCAATTGCGTAGACAATTGAGCATCCAGCACATTTTGAACAGCATTGAGCAGCTTTGTTCCCGCACACACATGATTTTGTCTTTTTCCGTTCTTTGATTGGAAGGGATCGTGAGACATTTTGTGTGTGTGTTATGTTTGCCTTGAAACTTTGTATGTAAGCTGGTCTTTTCATGTTCATTTTCGGCGTTAACCACTGAATAAAAGACTTTTCTGTTTGCACCCTGATAGATTTTGAATGCAGTTTTTCACTTTTTGTTTGGTGAGGTAGCTTTCCAAGATTGAGTATCGGAACTGAGATGAAATTCTCGTACCCAAAACCGCCTGCTATTTTTGACAACTGCTGGTTGGAATTTGAGCTTGTTTTTGAATGTTTCTATGCCCTCGTTTGTCGAAATTCTTGTTTCATTCTTGACAAGAAGTTCGAAGTTTCACCTACATAGTCTAGACTTGTTGAAGGTGAATAAATATAATAAACAACCGAAATATTTGCCCCGTGATTGTTTTCCGGTTTGTCAAGATAGTCAAAAGCATGTAAGCTGTCTATATTAGGGATGGAGTTGATCATAGTCAGCTTTGCTTTAGCCCATTTTGAATCCGTAACCGGAAGAGATGCGATTGCTAGAAAGTGTTGAATCATCATAGTCAACCGAAAGACTTTCCATACTATTTTTCCTTGCGTAGTAGTAGCCAATGTCTTGATTTTAATAAAAAGGAAATTTGCTTTTTTCAACAGAATGTTGACCAAAGATTTCCTAGAGGAGCAAAGGCTTTGAATACATCTTGTGTCATTTGCTCTACTAGTTTCTGCGTTGGTGTTAAGGTCTTTATCGGAGGGTTTGGCGATGAGTTGGTATAATCCTCGAATTCGCCTGCACAGTGCAATAAACGATTATAGCACCGTGTCAAGTCTCCCCTCATTCCCTATCTAGTTTGTTTGTTAGCTGCTGTGCGAGCTTTTGCCGCAGCTGAAGGAGAGGATGCCACCGATGTTGCGGAATCGATACCTTCTTTTTGTTTTTTGTTCGAGTTTTGCGGAGTAGCACCACGTTTTCTTTTCCTCCCAGATTTGTTTGGAGTTGTAGGCACTGTATTAGTTTCTTCTGCCTCGTCTTCTTCTTTCGCCGACTCGGAGGAGGCATCAGCAGTGTCAGACTCTGCTTGCTTGGGCTGAAGTTGTTCGGAAATTGGCGCAGTCAGTGTGTCTTTGGTTGACTTTTTCTCTTCAGGCAGCAAGATACACTGTTGGAGTTCATCGAACTTAGCGATTGCTTTTTCGATGAACTTTGTGCCCAAGACTGCAGGCTCTTCTTCCGCTTGGGTAGCCACAGGCACTTTTCTCCAATCGGGTAGAACCATGTTGAAGGCCTCCAAACAACATTTTGTTTTCTCAAAAATCGTACGAAAGGCTTGACGAATTTGCTCACTTGCCTCTTCTGTGTTAAGCTCAAGCTTTCCCAACACTGACTCCGTGTCCCCATCTTGTCTTCCATAGGGATTCGGGAACTCTTGGTTAGAGATAAGCTCGTCTATGTAATCGAGCGCAAGGGACGAGACTCCCTGAATGGGAAAGGTCGAGCCCGCCTCCTCAAGGAAATCCTGGCTTGTTAGTACCTTCCCCGTTTTGACTGCCTCGTTAGTCTTCTCGACGAACATGATGAAGAGAAAACACATTGGCACAGACCCATATTTGAGTTTACCAAATAGATTGGCAAGATTAAAGCCTTTTGGCAGCTTCTCTAACTTTTTCGCCAGTGGTCGGTCCACGCAGCTTAAAGCGTAAACCAGACGATCCGCACTACCGCCAGCGAGGGAAAACAATCCGTCTTTGAGACGGTTGATCTATTTTTGAGGTATCAACTTCGCCTCCTTCACAATCGTGGTGTTAGAGTGTACTTTGTAGAAAAGGGTGGTTGTAACGTTGAAGTCGTCTAGCTCTCCTTGGAAGTTCGGGTACATCGCAGTCGATTTCTTGATTCTGCGGTTGATGTTGCCACCCATTTTGGAGCTTTTGTGTTGAGACTTCTTGGGCGAGGGAACTTGTATGCCAGTCAGGAGTGCAGCCATCTTGGAAGAGGCACCTTCAGTGGCGTCCCCTTGCGTCTTTTGCTGTTGTGCTTTGCGTTGGCCACGCGGGATGACAGGTCTAGCTTTAGCAGTTGCTGAAGACATAGAGCTCAGAGCTGTAACACGGTCAGGATCGATAGACAGCAGAATGCGACTTTAAGTTTACAGTAGTATATTTATTAAATATGAACTTTCAACGATTTATGCAACGTGGGAGATCATAAGTTAGGGGACCGAGCATCAATGTGCCATGATATTAATACAAGATCCGGTGCCTGCTCCCTCCCTTGCGAGTTTGAAATGTGTGAGTGCCACGGCCCAGCCTGTGAAGGTGTGTTAGTGCGACTTGCATTGATACTTCACCGTAGGCTCACCCTCCAGGCAAAACCGTGACGGCAACGGCTTCTGACCGCCTCTGACATCGGGAAAAAGTGGTGCCGGTTGGGTGTAATACCTTGAATACATGAATTCAAACCGAGTGACTGAATCCACGGTTGGCGGCGGACTCTGAGTAAAGTAATCAAATCGTCACACTACAGATTGTTCTCGGAAACGAGTAGCATGTTAACATATCAGCAGGGTGCACTACAGCTTATGGTGGAGGTACCCTACCCCTGCTCCATCTGGAAAGGTGCCTTTGATCGCGTACACTATCTCTGCCCTGAAGTGGAGTAATCTTGCAATCGTCATCCGCACCTTCGCTCGCCTGCCGACGAACCTACGTAGCACATTGACATATGCCGAACAATGGCAATTTATACGGAAATCCTTGCCACAAGCCACAGACTCGTGGTAACCATACTAGTAGTGCTACTGACTAATTTACATGCTCACTCTTCTAAATGTTAGCCATACCCATAACTTACTATAACTCTCAACATACACCCATACTATATGCTTTACCTCCTTCACGCCCTGCAGGCTCCCGGTCTGACTAACCGGGGGAATTTATTAACTCATTGAGGAACTGATAAGTTTACTGTAATACAATACAATTTAATCAAACTTATTTTTATTTTTTACCAGTATTTCTCGCCCCAAGTGCACTGGAAAATTTCCCTTTTGCTGCGCAAGCTTGCAAAAACTTCATTTCACAACATACCATACATCCCATGAGCTCTCCCCCCTCTCTCCTAGGTCTTGTGTGTTTAAGCACAAAGACCTAGATTGTGCAAGATATTGTGCATGGAATATGTGTGATTGTGCATGAGATGAGAAGAATTACGTGCAAAATGGTGTGAGATGTGTGTGGATGTGTGTAAATGTGTATAATTTGTCATCCCTCACTCACCACCCCCAAACGAGAAGACATCATGTAAATGGGTGGGTGGGTGGGGGTTCTTGCCTTTCCTAAAACCCAAACTAAAAGCACTTTTGTATAACAAAAAATGCAAATCTGAGGGGGACAGGATTGCTGTTCTAATCTTCAAATTTTCGAGCGGGAACAATAGGTCCCGCTTCTTTATTTGCGCAGAGAAACTCTGCAAGTGAATTCAATTGATTGTCACTACCGGCCCACCCTGTCTGATATGGTTATTTGTGAAATGACGCTTTTTTACTCTAGCAATTTCCTTTTTTACCTATATCAACTCGTATTTTTCTCACTGGCCGTGCTACTAATCCTTCCACTCTAACCCAGCTACATCCGTTACCACATAACCTAAACCAATTCTACACCGCAGACTTCCCGCTCAGAACCTTCGTCGTGAGCACAGCTCACAAGCACTGGAGACCATACACTCATCTTGCCCTCTATCCTACCCTTGCCCTTTACCTTCACCAAACCTAACACTTACTCGTTCTTATGGCAAATGGGTATGCACGGTCACTCGTGGTCTGGTAAACCCCTGTTATTAAATAACTATTTCTGAAAGTTAAATTTGCATCCTTGCCCTACTTAGGGTTCGGGATTCGACACGTCTGTACAACCAGACCGCCTACGATAAGCAATCATCGCAGAGAAAAGCCCTCATACCCTGAAGACAACTCAAAAAGCTACAACTATGGGAACCCAAGTCAACGACATCATGACACCAACCGTCGAAGAAACCGATCCACTTCCCCATACCGCAGAGGAAGGTCAGGCTCCCCACACCGCGCCTACCAGCAACGATCAAACCAGCATGAAAGTAAGAGATATGATAACGATCCACGCAAAGGACGAAGCACTGAACGAAGACACCAACGCTCATACTCAGGCAAACGATAATCCGTATCCCCACAGACAACCAGACACAGCCGTCCTGACAACTACAAACCACGCATGTGCGACGAGGAACAGCAACGTAACCGACACCAGTCAACCTCATATCCAAGCTCAAAGCAAAGCTATGAACCTGACCCTCGTCTCTCGCCACGACAACTTAGATCAAACTCACTCTCGCTCTCAATCAGCTTCTACGCCTGCCACAACCCCTAAGAAGAAAGGCTATGACGTTTCGTACCCCGTCACCTCATCCTATCAGAAAAGTTTGGCCCATCTTAGAGAAGAGAGAGAACAGACGGAAAAACAGCAACAATCACGACAACAACGAGTACGAAACAAACCTCCAGCCTCACCACTGCACTTCGATCGTATGGTCACTTTGGATGTTTGCCACACTACACTCTTTATGCAATTCACGAACGGACAAGCTGGTCAATGGAAGTACAGTTTGCTCTCACGGAGTCAGAAGATTGAACTAGGAGCAGACAACAGTCAAGAAATGAGAGATGAGGAACGAGTTAACGCATGGCTGCAGGCTCCTGCTACAAGAACGACCCCTCACCCTGCACTTCTCATCCCTTTCTATGGTGGTGCACACCGTGCCTTCATCGAAACTCTCCTTTCACAAGTACCAGATAACCCAACCAGCAAGACCAAACGTGAAGCACTGAACAAGGCAATGATTGAAGCGGCAAAATTGGGGCACGTAAAAACACCGGAAGACCCAGACCTTCGTTGCATATCGTTTGATGGCATGATCTTCCTGCTTACTAAGAATGGGTACTGGTCCTGGAAGCTGGTAGCACACCTATACGATCGGCTGCACATTGCTCATACCTCCACTGACCGCGAACCTGGTACTCAAGAAAACGAAGCCCTAACTAAGGATGAAATAAAACGCCATTCCTACTTCTCCAAAATTTCCAACATTTGGTTTGAAACCCTCAAGAAATCCGTGGAACAGCAACGCAACCATTAGAGAATGGGAAAGCCACTCAACGACTGCCTGGCAGAGGCACTTCTTTCTATGCTTTCCTACATTGAAACGCACTACGAGAACGCTGATTGTATCGTTACAGACTATCGCCAAATCCCCGTCAACCCCCTAACGACACGTAAGCAACAGTCAACGAATACAACTGACCGACCAACAGCGCTAGAACGACAACCTGCCCCGGTAATACGGAAACGCAGAGACCGGACCACTCAGGTGGAAGTTGGAAAACCAGGCAAGAAAAGCAAGGCAGAATCTGCAATCGAGCTAATCGAGACAACTGCGACGAAACCTAACCTTGAGAGAACGCCTACCATGGTCAAAGGAAGGGACACGCAACAACAAGCAAAGAGTACTGACTCCCTGGAAGAAGACTCTCAATCTAGTAGCTCATCGAGGTTCCCCCTGGCACTACATTTACATCGAACTTACCCATTCATGCTTCCTTTACAAACAGCCCTAACTATCAAACTACGATTAACAACCATCTCTTGCCCTTTGTCTGTAGCTCTCGCTCCTCTACTCCGCCACCTACGCGACCGCCTCCTACCAGCAAAAGAGACTGTAACGATTCAAGAAGAGGAGGAAAGTTTGGATTTGAAAGAAGAGGAAGAAGAAGATCAAACGGCGGTCCCCCCTGCTCACTTGCGCAATGCTCATGCCCTACTCTTCCCACCAAAACCCCTGCCCCAAACTAAACTCTCAGCCTACTACAACTCTAGTGACCCCCTTGATGATGACCCTGAAGAACGAGCGGATGATGCTAATCTATACCGTGCCCTAGGCTTTGACCCAAGACCTGTATACCTCCGTTTCTCTTGCAGACAGGTTCGGCTTCAAGCTAGGTCAATACCTAATCCAATCGACTTCTCTAACTTACCCATGCCCCGAACTATAGCTCGACGTCAAGTTAACGCAGCATCTCCCAACCCAGACCTGGCAAGCTCGTCCTCCTCGTCATCGTCGTCATCATCTTCGTCCTCACTGAACCCCACAAGCAGAACGAAGGATGACCAGCCTATTGAAGTTGATGGACAACCCATACCTGCTGATTGTACTTCGAAACCAGCAATAGGATTACAACTAGATGCGAACCAACAACAGGCATTACTTGCACTCCTAACAAACATGCCGACTATCACCAACCTTCTTAGCCAAGCTCGAGGAGCAGTGGCAGCAACACAACCATGCACTGAAGCGGATAACCGCCCCCCAGCCATTGCTGCAACTAACTCCACTCCCGTAGGACCCACTACAACGCCTGTTTCGTCTGTAGTGAGATGAGATCCCCGTGCCAGGCCCCCTTGCCCAACCACACTAACAGACGCCGCGAGCAGTAGCATCAGTAGTAGTAGCAGTAGCAACTCGTCGGCGAAAACACTGGAACCTGCAAACCTAGCTACCTTGCCAAACGACCCGAACTCTTCCACCGATACCACCACACTCCCGCCCCTCTAACCCCTTTGTCAACACAGCGGATCAGAATGTGCTGGAACCTGTGACTCCCAATTACGCCAACAAGATCAGTCCTACTCCACCTATTGTCGAAGTGAAGAACAGCACAGAAGAACCGGAACGAAAAGAGAAGAAAGATCCAGAGCAAAAACCTGAGCAACCAAAACATGTCCCTAAGGATTCGACCCCTGCAAAATCTGCCCTCTCTCCGACACTACGCACCTCGAACCGAAAGCCACCAACCAAGAAGGATAAGATTGCTAAGAAAACTGCCTTGGGATGTCTAGAGTGTTTTCGCTGGATCGATGCGTCCTGTACTCTCTAAGTTGAAGAATAGTGTACGCCGCCTAGTAAAACTATCTGGATAGATCTTTGCCGATGCCCAGCGACACTCCATAGGAATATCTGCCAACTTCGCCATTGCCCGAAGACTCTTCCGACTACTCAGTACGCAACTCCTAAACTCCAAAGTAGCCCTTATCCAATCGAAAAGAATTCGATGGTCAGCATATACGCCTCTCATGAAGACAACCTACTACATACTAATCGCAGCTCTAGTCTTCAACAATACCGACCCTGCTCTTCGTCGCTTCAAACCCATGTTTTGCCTACTACAGCGCGAGAACAGAGCGGATTTTCCATTTGATATCCCAGATCCGGGACGGATGCAGGTTATATATGGAATTGTTGCACCCGGTACTGTACATAGGGGAGTCCTTTCAGTGGGAAAAGCGAATGAAGTCAGAACTCAGGGGAATGCGAAACTTCAGCAACTCAAGACAATGCCAACCAGGACAGCCCGTCTCCTTACCCTTGGTTGTAAACTGGGAATGCACCGCTTCACATCTATACCCCTCCTTCTAATGGGACCGCTTCTACAATCGGAAACAAAGACGGAACAAGATTCGGCTCAAAGCAATCGACAACGCCTGGAAGCGAAATTCATCGCCTGGCTAAAACCGACCCTCAACATGAAACGTAAAGCCTACCTCTCCGCTATGTTTCGCACTGAAGACACCCTTCGCTCGCCACCGACTTGACTTTCCACATTAAGTCTGCAACTATAGCCGCCCACACCGATGCAGCATGAAATGCAGGAGCCTTACCAATGCCCAACGACACACTAGCAACCTTACATATTGGGAAGCCATTCCGACAGAAGGCCCTCCGCTAATACGCCACTCAATCTCTTCCATCTGTGATGACCTTGACCCTGGCACTGTCTTTCAGCTTCGCAAGCATGGTAAAGGCGGCGGACTACAAGACTGGGACTACACTGTACGTTTCTACGGAACCACTAAAATCTACGAAAGCTCTCAAATATCTCCACGTCAGCCATATGTACTATTACGCTCAACTGTAGCCCGCTGTTATCTAGCAAAACCTGGAGCTCATTGCTTACTACGTTTATCTAACTCCGGAGCCGTCCTCGAATTAATCAATGACCTACACGTCGAACTTATCGCATACCACCCCTACCGCTGGATCAAGCATATACGCAAAGCAACAGCTCACCAAGCATTGCAAATATGGCAACAAGCGCAAAACATTGAGAATCACCGTACGAAACTCTATGCCTGCAACGTACTATCCCATCACCTGAGGAAGAAACACCCTCTTATCTTGTCAAGCAAAACCTACACTATGGAGATGAATGATAGAATGTGCAACAGAAGATCTCTCCGAACTACAGGAACGTGTACTGCAAATTTTCTCTCAGATAGAAGCACTCGGGAAACCCTAGTTTCACTGTGCGAAGTCAGTTACAAGAGACCAGCCTCCATCGCGTCGAGACTTATCAATGCCCCACGACATCTTGCGAAGTTCAAACTTCAGCCACACACCATGAAGCAACCCACCTGTACTTGTCGAGGTTGGAACAAAAGCATTTTGTCGTCGCATGCCTCTTTCCAGCTAGCATCACTAAGAGGAACTTTGGGACGAGTTGGCCAACTTAGTGCTGCCACCATACCACATCCTACGCCTGGCTTCATACTCGGGTCACTTCTAAAATGTACCATTGCCTTTGTAAAACAGATACAAATGGCCTTACGTCTTCCCACTATTAACTTCAAACGTGATCAGTCCAAATCCGACGCAAAGCGAAACACATCAGCCTCAGATGAACTTGACTGCAAGACCTGGATAAACCTACTCTTTGCAATGGCTGAAAAGCTGCCTTACCGAAATAAGCATCTACTGGGTCGCCTCGTTGACACCTACAAAGCTCTAAGTGAAACCTGCCCCAAACCACCCCCAAATTCAGTTTCGGAAAGAGATATCACGCAAACAAGAATACGCCTTTCTCGAATTGTAGTCCAAGCCCTTGACAAAAACAACAATCAACTGTGGGTTGAATGTCCAGTCCTAACTTGGGAACGCATACAAAAAGAGGTAATCCAGGCGCCCTCCTTCCTATCTGTCAAAATAGATCGAACTGAACTGCTACACGCCTACCGCACTGACTTCGAACAACACAACCTCCAACGCTTTGGTTCCCTCCGAGCCCGAAAAGCAGCAATCCATTCAACAACTCTCTTACCGAAGAACAAAGATCCTGCCAACAAGACCAGGCTAATTTGCAACCAGGCCCGATCCCCCATGGCGCTCCATTCTACGAAGAGTGGGAAAAATCCTTAGCTTCCTTACTATAGAGCTCTCTCATCGTACACGTACCTTCAACTTGAACAGACTAGATGAAATCCGATCTCATCTCAATCGCGCGTACCGAACTTTCTCTAACGCTAATGCAAACGATACCCCAAAACGCACGGTCAGAGCCTTCCAGTTCGATTTTAAGCAGATGTTTACTTGGCTAACCCAATCAAGTACAATGCAATCTCTACGTTTAGCCCTTGCTCATATCACCTTCCAACCTCCAAAAACGAGAAACTGGAAGCCGATAGTATACATTTCCAAAACGCGCAAACACACTGGAAAATATGACATCGGATGGAACCGCAGCTACGCTCCGCAAGACTACATTGCTTTCACCTTTGACGACATAATCAATATTGTGCTACTCGACTTTGCCCATTCTGATTTCACCCTTGGGGATGCTGTCTTTGTTCAAAAGGATTGATGCCCAATCGGTGGATACCTATCTTCCCCCTCGCGCAAATGAAATGCATGTGTGATGAAGCTGTCCTAATCCGTACGCTGATGAAGCAATCATTCACTAAACACATCTATGGCATACGCCAAATCGATGACCTACTACTACTTATACTTGCGAACTGGAGTGACGAACTGGAAGTCACAGAAGCCCAAAAGATACTGCAAGCGATGCGTAACCGTGACTCTGGCACAACTATTGAATCGCCATCGCAACCCCATGCCTACACGGGCGACCTCGAACTGGAAGAAGACACATTGGAGCCAATAAACGATACTTTCGAGATGGTTTTTGCGGGGACATCCATACAGCTACACCAAGACCCAGGCCTGGCGCGGCTTCAACATCCGACCCCTCTTCAAGAACTGGGAGGACATTATGGCCCATAATCTGCAACCAATGGCGCGCCTTCCGTCATACTCCTCTCGTATTAACCGTATAATACTTCACGCCACCCTTTTTGGTACGCTAGCCAACTTCGCACGCCAAACTAACTCCGAAACTGAAGATCTTCTCCTAGATTATCGGCTACACTACAACTTATGGTGGAGATACCCAGCCTACCCCTGCTCCATCTGGAAAGCTGCCTTTGATCGCGTACACTATCTCTGCCCTGAAGAATGGAGTAATCTTGTCATCGTCATCCGCACCTTCGCTCGCCTGCCGACGAACCTATGTAGCACATTGGCATGTGCCGAACAATTGCAATTTACTGTATACGGAAATCCTTCCCACAAGCCACAGACTCGTGGAAGCGATACTAGTAGTGTTACTGACTAATTTACATACTCACTCTTCTTACCCTTACCTTACTTGAACGAAACTCTACACTTACTTGTACTAACACCAAAGGGGTGAGCACGGTCACGCGTGGTCTGGTAAACCACTGTTAATAAATAACTATTCTTGAAAGTCTAAATGTTAGCCATACCCATAACTTACTATAACCCTCAACGTACACACATACTATATGCTTTACCTCCCTCACGCCCTGCAGGCTCCCGGTCTCACTAACTGGGGGAACGTATTAACTCATTGAGGAACTGATAAGTTTACTGTAATACAATACAATTTAATCAAATTTATTACTTTTTACCAGTATTTTCTCGCCCCAAGTGCACTGGAAAATTTCCCTTTTTTACTCTAGCAATTTCCTTTTTTACCTATATCAACTCGTATTTTTCTCACTAGCCGTGCTACTAGATTTGGTGAAGGTAAATGGCAAAGGGTAGGATAGAGGGCAAGATGAGTGTATGGTCTCCAGTGCTTGTGAGCTGTGCTCACGACGAAGGTTCTGAGCGGGAAGTCTGCGGTGTAGAATTGGTTTAGGTTGTGTGGTAACTGATCTAGCTGGGTTAGAGTGGAAATTCTGGCCACTAATCTGAAATCTGGCCAGTAATCTGAAATCTTGCTCTTAGTTCAAATTCGATAGTTGAGTTCAAAGTTGACACTTGAATGTACCCAGTAATAATTATATGATCACTAGTGTAAGCTAGATTCATGTGCCACCGTCACTGTGGCAATATAATTATCAGTGTCACCACATTTCTTATGGCCAGGGGGCGGTCACAGGGCAGGCCGACAACGAGGGTGACCGCATTAATAAATGACATGTGACGGTGACCAAGGTAACTGCGATAGTCCAATGATCGAACGGTTGACGGGACCACGAAAAGAAAATTATGTATTATGATATGTGAGAGATGTCATGACTGTGACTGTGAGTCAGTCACAGTGTCACTCTTTAAATGACTCGGGTCGGCGGGCTCGGGCGATAATCCACTGTCAGTGAGCGACCGAGCCCGAGTCCGAGTCAGTGTCACAGTGACCTTCACAGTCTGAATCAATATTACAATGTGATTACTGTCTCTGTACCTACTCATCTTACATACAGCTAGCAGGTTTAAATATCATCCCTTTGCTCTAACTGCATTTTGCCTACAGACAACCCGTTTCTATAAACGACCTTGCAACTCGAACTAGCCTCATCCACGCATTGAAGCAGGTATGCTCTTTGCGATATAAACTTTCAACTTACAATGAGGGGGGAGGGGAGGGAATGTCTGGAGACTCCTGACGTTGCGAGTCGAATGGTAGCCGGATGTCTTGTTCGAGTCTGGAATGTGTTTCCATGGGCGCATTTCCCAGATGATCTTGTTCCGGGAGGGCTCGGTCAGGCGCTCGATCGGCGCTGGTTGGATGTCTGTGTGTGTGTGCATGGTGCGTGTGAATTCTGCCGTAGAATGGTGGCTGTGCATGCAGTGGATTGGCGGACATACTGTTAGAACGGCGGACGGAGCGGACAGTCTGCGCCAGCGAGAGGTTCTCTTGCCATAATATATCGTACCTGGCAGAGAGCTCCTCGTAGCGACTCCTCTGAAAATACACACAAAACAGACTATGCTGTCGACGATGCAACTGTCTGTTACCTCTTCTGTGAGGTCTTTTTCAAGGCTTCGAATTCGCAGATTGGCAGCGCTCTACGACGTAATATCAAGAGATGAATGATAGAAAGACAAATCTTCGAGTTGCTGATACCAGCTCTGCTTTCAATGTTTCGATCGTCTTGCTCTGCCCCAAAAAAAGCGCAATACATGAATAAGAACAACAAAATGATGGTG
>WBZZ01001862.1:57500-62500 GCA_019918135.1 Paulinella micropora
CCCCCCCCCCCCCCCCCACGCACACACACAAACACACACACACCGCGCCCATCAACACACACACACACACACCCCCAAACTTAGATTCCCATCTTACTGCGTTTATTCTTTAGGTTTTACGTATTTCTTTGGACTGGGTTTCCTGGGACTTGCTGTTGGGATTGCATTTCGTAGTAAGTGTCGTTTTTGTGTACATTCTTGCTATCCAGTTCTCATTTCATCATGCAGTGAGCAAATAAACCCTCCCCACCCCTACACCCCCACCCCACCCCAACCACTAAATGTAGATGTTGGTTAATTGCTTCGTATCTATCTTTTTTTCATAGATAATTTGTATCCAGGTATTTACTCGTGTTGTGTATTTGTTGTTGCTGTTGTTGTTGTTTCTGCTTACTTTTTTTTTTTTTTTTTTTTTTTTTTTTTTTTTTTTTTTTTTTTGTTAGTTTGTAAAAAATATTTCTGGTCATTTCTAGTTTATTTATTTATGCATTTTCATTCATTCATTTATTCATGTATTAGTTTGTTTATTTATTCATTATTTATTTATTTATTTGTTTACTTGTTTATTTATTTATCTATTTACTCATCTATTGAATATATTTGGGTAATTATTTGTTTATTATCTGTTTGCTTGTGTTATTTATTATTCATTCGTTTCTTGTTCTATTTGTTTCCTTATTTTCATACTTATAAAACTTATTCATCGATTAGAAGTTATTTATGATTTTTTTACTTGCTTTTTGCATGTTAATTGGTTCCTTTTCTGTTTGTTGATCCCTCTCTTCCTTCCATGTATTCGTTCCTCATTCTTCATTTGCTTTTTGCGTGGGTGGGTTGCTATGATAAATGCATCTTGCTTGTTGTGTTCATAGGGCAAATGCAAAGACAGTATCGCCTGATTCCGTTCTTTGTGGGTCCCCCCTTTTCTAAGATGAGACTTGAGTGATGAGTTGTTTGAAAAAAATATATCATTACAAAGAAACCAAATACAAGGGATACTCAGAATGCAGCGTTAGATGATGGAAGATATTAGATCACAGGCGAGAGAAATAAAATATTTTCATTTAAGCGAAAGCAAAAGTGCAACAACACATGATCCAAATCCTGGAATCGATCTGATATTTTTCTCTCCTTCCTTGCATACATACAGATACATACTTACGTGTAGCGTAGTCGATTAGCAGAGATTCATGTCAGTATGCATATTGGATGTTGCGATTGTTGCTTGTGATTGATCCTGACAGGAGGTACTGTCGGAATTTTTGCTGACGATCACATTTGCCAAAAGTATTGCAGGGTATGACCCTCACCCTCAACACACACACACACACACACACACACACACGCACACACACTCACACACACAGACAACACACACACACACACACACACACACACACCACTCCCCAACTCCAGCTCCTCTCTTTGAAAGAAATATATAAGCCGGTCTCCGCATCTACAATCCAGCCCCTTCCTATTGAAGGTGAGATGTTGTGTAGGAACAAGTGGACAAGTGGTTAGAAGAGGAGAAAAGAGGCGGAGAAGGCGCGCCGAGTTCCGATGCGCTCGATGGAATATGAGTTTCGATTGCCTTTCGCAAGTCAAGGGAGGTCTTTCGTCAGAATGCTGGTCCGATGCCACATTTTCTGCGTAATGTGCATGGTCTTCGATCGTTCGCTTTCCTGTAGAAGGCATGTTCATTACAATCAACTTGGAATTCATGGGATAGATCAAAAGTGCGCAAATGCCTGATGATATTCCTGTGAAACTTTTTTTTAGTCTTTCTTCCCTTTTTGTCTATGGTACCTTTTTTCTCTTCACTGTCCAAAGCTCCTGTGGTACTGGACGTGTCTATTGAGTATGGTTTAGTTCAGGCGCCTCAAAGGCCAGAAACCAATCACCTTCCCTGTCATTTGCTACCTCCTCCTTCGCTTTTTCAAATATTCCTAATGGTAACAAAGTTAAAATTCAAAACTGACCAGTTAGGAATCATAGTTAATCGCCGATGAGTAGGACATACAGCTTTTCTTGCCTTTCTCTCGCCCCCCCCCCCCCCCCCCGGCCCCACCCACCCACCCCACCCCCGGGCCCCTCGACCTGTAACAGCCCCAGAGCCTGTTCATCCGGGCCTGAATTCGATCAATATTTATTTATTAATCATTTAACGTGACCCTTAAAAGGCCAACAGCTACCAGCCTTTTTAGGTTTAGCCACCATTTGCTGGTATTTGCGTATGCCGGCCGGACACAGACTGAATTACCTTTTCCTACGCCAGCGGGGCATTTGCCTTTCTGTCCTTGCTTCTTTTTCCTTGTGACTCTCTGGGACACTGCCAAAGACATTCTCGCTTTCTTGTATTGTTTTATTATTGAATATCCGGCGCCGTCGTATCGGAATGCGTTGGTCATAGCTATTTCAATTTTAATCATTGTTACGTGGATAGTTGATTTGTACATTGGACGGACAGTCAATAATGCTAATGTTAACTGTAAGGACTTAATACATCATTTACCAGTCATAATTATAACTACGTAACTTGGTCATCTAAGTTAGTCAGTTTTGTGACGTGGCAGCTTCTGTGTGACGTGGCAGATTCTTCCGCGGTTAGTTCAGTTCTCTTACTTATACGAGTTATTAAAGTGCGTTTCCTTACTTCGAGACAGTCTTGCTAGAGTAGCCCGGAGTGATCCTGAAAGGGATCGGTAAAGGTTCCCGATGGCGATCTCTCAAAGGTCATGAGCATTGGAACAGAGAAGACTATGTGTTTAAAGCAAGAGTACATCCCGCAGTTGGATGGTACCACTCGGAACTATTCCGACTTCCGTTACAAGACTCATGATAGAGAACTATGTCAAGGGCACCAGTGCCTGGCGTGGGAGTGCGTAGCGCTGGCGTTTCAAGACCCAGCTAAAGCTAAGGTTAAATATCCCTAAGATCCTGCGAAAGCAATGGAAGTAGAGGAAAGGGAATTGCCAGAAGAGCCAGAGTCAGAGGACACCCCTAACTCCGAGACAGACGATGAAGGAAGCCAGTCAGACAGCGGTAAACAGAGACCCAAAACGAAGAAAGATGACAGCAAGACAACCGCAGAAAACAAACCGAAAGATTGGGCAAGAGTTACTGACTCAGTAGTAGGGCCTGAGGCTAACTGACCTGCCCATTAACCTACCACTGCACTGATCATAGTATACTACTACTATGATAAGTACTAAAACATATGATGTAAATCATACTAATTACACACGCCGCAGGCTTGCCGCCAGAAAAACATTTTAAATTTAGTTTACTTGAAATATGTTTTGTAATGTAATTATTACAAAGCATATGTAGGCCCACCGTTCTAGTGGTCGGTAGAATGATGCAGACAGTTATCTCATTCAATATTCAAGATTTTGCCACGCAGGTGCTGTCTGCGCAGAATTCAATGTTTTTAGTTGGAATGGTTTTCATGATATAAAGGTTTTCAGTTCATATAAGCTATTGCTGTGATTTAGGGGTATGTTCTGAATCTTGCCGACAAACTAGTTTTCGACCTATCAGTGCTTTCCTAGTTTTTGTTTTATACCGTACTTCTATGCAAAAACCCTCTGGCAGGATTGCTCAACATAACATTTGAATTCATTTGTGCACTTGTGCGTAAAAATGAGTGCAGAGTGCATCATGCAAACAGCATTTTTTAGTTAAAAACACCATACTTGCTATGCCACGGTCCTGAAAAGTGAAAATTGAAGTCGATAATAAGGATTTCAAATATCCTGCGTGAAAACAATGATTTCTGATGAAAACACTTGTGTCATGCTTACCTTTGCTTGAAACAACGTGGTTTGAACAAACACTGTCTGTCAACACATGACCTCCGACATGAAACTGGTGTAGCAGGCCCGTGAATTTTGTGTGGCAATATTCGACAAGACCATGCCAATTACCGGAGAGTAAACCAGAAAATTTCTTGAACAACTTGACATGCCTATTGACATACGTAGCCTTTGAAGTGAAAAACACACTAAATTTTTTTTTATTTGACGGTTTTTGCGGGGTCGTGATTGGTAAAAGTCGTGTCTAGAGAGTGTTTTGTGTTTTTTTCTGTGTATTTCTCATGCATACTTTCACGTCCCGTGATCTTGTACAGTCTTTCCAAACGTTGTGCCCATGCTGTCTGCAAAATGGTGTGTTGCAAACTTATCTGTAGCATGTGTTCTTCTTTCTTCCCTGAAGCACTTTTTTGCTCCTGACCTGTATCGCTCCTATATGTGTTGTGTGTGCTTTTCTGGGAATGTAATGTGCTGAATCTATTCACAATCACATGGTCTTTGTTTTGCATATGTTCAACTGCTCCTTTCTTTGTAACCCTGCTGTTAGTGATCTGTTCTGGGCTCCAGACATGCTAAAAAAATCGTTATTAAAATCTTCACAGATTTTCAATTTTTTCTGCACTTTCTGCACAAAATGTTTTTATTAAATAGTCTCTTTGATTTCCTTCACTTTCTGTACTAGTGCCTGCCTTGTATTTAAATCAAAAAAATTTTGAGTGAGGGCCTTATGTCCTACTTTTGCTGACTTTGGCAGGTTTGTTTGCAGGCTTAAGGTTACCTTTTTGTAAAAAACTTTGTACATTTAATTATAAGCATACAGAAAAAGATATTATAAAAAAATTTATTGAAGAGCATACCGAGGAACATATGAAAACTGACTCTGATTTTTTATCATCACAAGCACCATTTTTTCAGGTGGCAAGGTGGCCAGTTTTTTCCAGTGGGGGGTGTGCAAATTAGTTGGGAAAAAAGGGTGGGCGACGGGAATTTCATTGGTTTGAAGTCAGTTTTGACTATTTTTCAATGAGGTTTTCGTAATATGTTACTCCATCACTTCTTTATGAACATGTATAATTTTTATTAAATAAAATTACATATTGCATTCTAAATTTTTTTAAAAATTCTACCGACCACTTTTATACGGGAGAACCTACATATGAATTATCACTGAAACTTTAAAATTCACTC
>WBZZ01001862.1:67500-95000 GCA_019918135.1 Paulinella micropora
AATCAATACTAAGCAACAAAACAGAAAAAAGAAATTGATAAATACAAGAAAAAAGAATAAAGAAATTCCTTTATATTTCTTCAGAAAAATAAAAGTAAAGCAGGAAAAATAAAGTAAAGCAAATTTTTTTTTAAGTAAAGCCATCTTGGGTGCGGTAGTACTTCCTATAATACAAAGAAACAAAAACAGACAAATAGCATTCTATAGCACAACAAGAGAAAAATGTATGTATTATTAAATTTACCTTTTTCATCTTCCTTTTCAGAAGCAACTTCGTTTCAACCACCTACCACACAAACAAGTATGGTAGATAAAATTTCTTTGAAATGAGGAGGGCTTTCGCCCAGTTTTTAAATTGAATACACACTAGTTTATACTCCTATGTGCAAAAGGAGTTAGCGGCTATAACCACTTTTATTCAATTCTCTGTCTTTTGTATTTCTCGTATGACTGAATTATTTCTGAAGTTGTTTTACCACCATCAATCATTTTTGGTGCTTTTATCTCGTCCTCTACTCCCATCTGTTGATTTTCTGCACTCAACCAATGTTCAAACAATCTTAATTGTTTTTTCTTTCGTTCTTCTTCTCTCTTTTTTTCTCGTTTCATTTGTTCAATTTTCTCCTTTCTTTCTCTGTCTCTTCGTCTTTGTTCAATTATTTCTTCAATAGGATTTGCTTTATGTTCACACTCTCTTTTTGGTTGCTCCAATTCCATCCTTTCTTTTTCATTCTTATCAAGTCTGCTTTGTATTATTTCATTTTTGGTTTCGTTTTTAGTTTTGTATTTTATTAACTGAGAATAATGCTTATCTTTTAACTTTTCTAACCACTTATTATGGCTTTCTCTTTCAACATATTCTCCATCACTATTGTTATCCGAATCGCTACTCATTGCTAGTGTTTGAGAAAAAATGAAAGTGAAAGTTCTCCAGTTTCCAGTTTCACAAAATCTAGCAAGAGGGAAAATCAACCTCACCTTTCTCGTCTGTGGTGTGAAAAAAAATTTCGCTTTTCCTTTTTATCAACATTTCAAATTGCAGCCGAAATCCAGAAATTCTTACAATTGAGCAAAAGGTTTTTCCTCGTGCTTTTTCATTCTGTGACTTTTTCAGAAAGCCGAAAGTCGCCGAGACAAGAAGACCAAACCCTCGCTGTTTTTGTGTGCGCAGATGTCGGCCGACCCAACCACACGCGAGGAACCAGAGGAGGAGGCACCGCAAGCACGCCCAGAAGACCCCGAAGTCAAGGTAAGTTTGTTGCTCGCTTCCTTTTTGCATAAAATGTTTTGCATGATTTGACTGATACCTTTGAAGTTTTGTGGGTGGTGCGTATCACGACAGATAATATACCGAAGGAGTTGGGGGCAAATAGGGCGATTGTAGTTGTTCGCAGCCCTAACCGCAATAGCAAACAACCAATAGATGGCAAACTGCAGTATTGGGCGCATATTGAAAGAAAAAATGGAATCGCTAAACTTTTTTTGGAGAGAAATGAAGGAATGATTCCAGTTAAACTGAACTGCTACAAATCACCAATGCGAAAAGACCAATTACCTGAGCGCTTCGTTATTGAATTCGTTGATGGCTCTTTTAAGTTATTCAGAACGTGGGACAATATTGACAAAATCGCTGATTACTATGGTTTAATTATCAAGACTGCTTATCGTGTCGTCTTCGATTAAAGAAACTAAGACTGATACTGAATATGCAATTACAAAATTGATGGCGTATTCGGTATCTGCCGACCTTCGCAACTGAGGTTTAATTGCTATTTCTTTACACATTTCATACATAAAGAAATACGGGGATTAAACCTACTTAGTTTTATTTTTACTAAACATGAGACACTAATTGTCGTAAACGTTTCGCAGTATTGAACGTAATAAGCAATAGTTAAAAGTCTCGAAAAGTATACGACCATTTCATTCAAGTTATTCAGTTTTCATTAAATATCAAATTGAACTTTAGCCTTTTGCTCCCTCTTACTTGTCCTAATGACTTCCTGCTCTATTTCTTCCCTTTTAAGTAGTTCTTTAGTCTTCTTCTCTTTAATAACTTCTTTAGTTTGCTCTTTCATATCTTTTTCTTCGTCAATTAGTTTAATAAAATCAGTTTTTAATAAATCTCTTGAGCTTACTAACTCATCGTTTTTTAATATTAACTTAAATCCGGACAGACCCTTGACTTTATAAATAATTTTACTGAAAGTTTTACCACCTTTGGAGAAAACATTTCGTTTGTTTTATTTTCTTACACTATCGCCAACATTGAATTCGTTTATTAAATTATCCCTTGTTATCACTTGTTTATTTTTGTCTCTTCCGAAAAATACATCTACCTGTTTAGCCTGAATTCCTCTATGAACTTTATGATTATAAGCATTGACTAAGTCCTGAATAACTAACCCAATCAAAATTACGATTGGTTTCAAATAAAATGTCAAGCCATCTCCTTATATTTCTTATAACTCTATCAACAACCGCAAGGGCTCTATGGTCGCCGACTTCAACAACATCGTGTTTTATTCTATTTTCAATAAAATATTTGCGTGTCGCTCCTTTACATTCTCCCCCGCTGTCAGTAGTAATTGATTTCGGTTTATATTTGATTGATTTCAAAGCATAATAAACTTCTTTCGCTGTTTCATTTTTTAATGGAATAATTATTAAATATCGGCTATGACAATCAATCCAAACAAGCATCCAAGCATAGTATTTATTTCCTTTCTTATCTTTTATCTTACTCATATCTGCTAAGTCAAAAAAGACTTGGTCTAATGGTTTATCAACCCATATTCTTTTTCTGGTGGTGAATTTCAAGTGCTTCTTCTTCTTTTGTTTTAACTACTTCCCCCGTGGCTGTATCTTCTAATTGAATATCGGCATTCTGTGTATAAATAATTATATGTTTATGGTCAAGTTGATTTTCCTCACTCATCTATAATTAAAACTTGAGAAAACATTTTTCAACATCATTTTTTTTCTTTCTTATTTGTCTTTTCAGATTGGTTATAAACATTAACAGATATGTTGATTTTTTTTTACCTCTCCCTTTCTTAGGTTTCGGTTTTTCCTCACTACTCTCGCTTTCACTTTCTTCACTCTCCTCGGGCTCAGGCTCTGGTTTCTTACTCTTCTTCTTTTCTCTCTTAGTTTCTGCTTTCGCTCTTTTTATTTTCATTTTCACCATCTTTTCAGCAATGATATCAGTGAAATCAACCTCATCTTCACTCTCACTCTGCTCGGGTTTGTCATCTTGGTCCTTCTCATTAATGATATCTGTCGCTAAATTCTTATTTTCTATCTCTGCTATTTTTCGTTCTATATCTTCGTCTTCGCTTTTAATCGCGTTTCGGTATTGTTCCAAAACCTATTTGGCGTGTTCCATTTTTCTCTGCTTGGCCTTTTGTTTAATTCCATCGACTGCGTTTCCCCAATTTTGTCTGCTCGCTTCAGGACTTAGCATTCTATACTAAAAGTTTTATTTTTTTAGTATTTTTAAAATTAAATATTTATTTTATATAATATGTCGCAATATAAATCATTACTTGGCTTGTCTGAAATCGCGACAGATAACCTTTCAATCGCCAACCTTGACCTAACCAATACCAACATAGTGGGTTTAAACACAGACAGAGTGCCAGAAGATGACAACTCTTTGAACCTCTACTATACTGATTTGCGATTTTATACACGACTGGCTACCAAAAGCACAGCGGATATCAAAGAGGGAACTAATCTATATTATACTGATGGGCGATTTGACACAAAATTTTCCAATAAAACGACAGCCTACTTAAAAGAAGGCACCAATTTACATTATACAACAGCGAGAGGAAATACTGATTTTGACAAACGTCTAGCGACTAAATCAACCAACAACTTAGCAGAGGGACGAACCTTTATTATACTAATGTAAGGTTTGATGCACAATTAGCTACTAAATCAACCAATAACTTAGCAGAGGGCACTAACTTATATTACACTACTGCAAGGGCTGATACAGACTTTGACACACGGCTAGCCACTAAATCAACCAATAACTTAGCAGAGGGCACTAACTTATACTATACAGATGCTAGGTTTGACACACTGCTAGCCACTAAATCAACCAATAACTTAGCAGAGTGCACTAACTTATATTACACCACCGCAAGGGCTAATACAGACTTTGACACACGGCTAGCCACTAAATCAACCAATAACTTAGCAGATGACACTAACTTATATTACACCACCGCAAGGGCTAATACAGACTTTGACACACTGCTAGCCACTAAATCAACCAATAACTTAGCAGAGGGCACTAACTTATATTACACCACCGCGAGGGCTAATACAGACTTTGACACACGGCTAACCACTAAATCAAGCAATAACTTAGGAGAAGGCACTAACTTATATTACACCACCGCAAGTGCTAATACAGACTTTGACACACGGCTAACCACTAAATCAACCAATAACTTAGCAGAAGACACTAACTTATATTACATTACCGCAAGTGCAAATACAGATTTTGATACACTGATAGGTAATAAGTCAATGGATGCTTTGAGTGATGTAATAATAACAACACCAGCAAATTGTCAATTACTTACATACAATGGAACAAACTGGGTGAATGCTACTGGGTCATTAACTTACCTTTCATTAACGGGTGGGACTATGGCGGGAGACATTAAAATGGGTGCTTCAACTGTTGCCACATATACCACCACCCCGCATGCTATGACAAGCAATAATTCTGGTGGGTTTGTTGCTTCTGCTTCTACTGAATACTATCCCGCATATTATGCTTTTAATGCTAGCCAGATTGATTATTATGCTACTAACTCACACTACAACGATACGACTGGAGTTTATCAAAGAGTTCCCGCAAACACGAACACTTGGGGAGGAACAGCATACACGGGCGAACATTTAAAAATAGAGAGCCATAATATTACATGTTTAAAAAATATTATGTTAGGTCTCCATCTGTCAATTACTTTGAAACAACTCCTAGTATTTGGTATGTGGGGGTGAGCACTGACAACACGACTTACACAATATGGGATACACAGACAGGGCAGGCTTGGGCTTCTCAATCAACTAAAACATACACACCCGCTTCAAATGTTTTTGCTAGATATATTATATTCGTAGCAAACAAAGCATGAAGTGGAGGAACATCATTTAGAGACCAAGTCCATATCGTTAGTCTGTATTTTGATTATGATACCTTGAATTATGACATAACATTGATTAGAAATATAACTTGTGATACGATTACTACAAGTGGAGCAATAACAGGAACAACTCACAGCAAGCGGATTGATAACGGCGAATGCGGGATTAACAGGAACGACACTTACAGCAAGCGGTTTAATCACGGCGAATGCGGGATTAACAGGAACAACACTCACAGCAAGCGGATTGAAAACGGTGAATGCGGGATTAACAGGAACGACATTAACTGCGAGTGTAGTAATAACTGCTAACAGATAACTAACAGGAACCACATTAACTGCAAGTGGGGTGATGACCGCAAATGGAGGAGTTGATATGAACAGCCAAAGCATTACAAATGTAAATCAACTAAATGCTAAATCCGTCTCAACTTGGTTAACAGAGCACACAGCAAATAATGCGAAAGTGTCAGCAGATGGTTCAATTGATACAGACAGCAATGTAGTAATAACGACACCAGCGAATGACCAATTATTAACATTTGACGGGACCAACTGGGTAAATTCTACTGGTTCATTAACTTACCTTCAATTGACTGGACTATGTCGGGCGATATTAAACTGGGTGCTTGGGCTTTTGTTATGTATCCAGGTCCTCAAAATATGACAACCAATAACTCGGCGGGTTTCGTCGCTTCTGCTTCTAGCGAATACGATGCAGCATATCTGGCTTTTAATGTCAATCAGATGTTAGATTATTGGTCTAGCAACTTACACTACAACGACACGACAGGAGTTTGTCAAAGAGTTCCACCAAACACAACTACATTTTCAGGAACACATACACGGGCGAACACATAAAAATATATTTGGGAGCAATATACAGGATAAAAAAACATTATGTTAGGCATTCGTCTGCTAATTACATTGAAACAACGCCGAGCATTTGGTATGTGGGAGTAAGCACTGACAACATTCCATACTCATTATGGGACAGCAGTGGAGAAGCTTGGGCTTCACAAACAACTAAACCATACACACCCGCTTCAAATGCTTCTGCTAGATATAGCATACTCGTCACGAACAAGGCGGGAAGTGATGGAACTTCATTTAGAAGCCAAGTCCGTATAGCCAGTCTGATTATGAAACCTTTAATTATGACATAACATTGATTAGAAATATTACATCTGACACATTAACAACAAGCGGAGCAATATCAGCAAGTGGCTTAATAACCGCGAGTGCGGGATCAACAGGGACTACATTAACTGCTAGCGGATTGATAACGGCTAATGCGGGAGTTGATATGAAAAACCAAAGCATAACAAACTTAGCCACTCCGTCGGCTTCAACAGACGGGACGACAAAAGGTTATATTGACACATTAGACAGGCAGAATGTGAAATTAACAGGAAACCAAACAATGTCAGAACAAAAAAATTTAGCGGAATATTGGCTACTTCATTAGGTGTCCCGTGTATAGTAGGTAGGAATTCAAAGGGGACAGGAGCAACAGGGGGTTTAGAATTATATGGAACCCATGGTAATTTAACTGGTCCACACATTCAAGCATTTGTAAATACATCCGTCTATCCTATATTTCAACAATTAAACTGGGGGCAAGATAAAATCTCTTTAAATTTTGATAGTTATTGGGATTGCACTAACTGGAAATCAAGCGACCCAGGCTCAAATTTCCAAATATTAAAAGGAAACGACAAACTCACCTTTAGCTACAAATCAGGAGTAGTACTGGCAGGAAACATAACTTGGTCTGAGGCAATGAACATAAGCAATGCGGGGACTATAATAGCAACAGGATCAATAATGGCGAATGGGGGGATAAGCATATCAACAGCAACAGCAAGCGGATTGATAACTGCTAGTTCTGGTATTAGTTCGGCTCAAAGTATTACAATGACTAATACACGCTCGCAACTTTACTTTTCGGACTGCACGACAGCAACGTGTGGAATAAGGTGGTCTGACGATAACCACTGCTTATTTTGTAAGAGAAACTCAGATGAAATGTATATTAGAGAATATGGCAACATATACTTTCAAACAACAGGTTCTACTACGCGAGCACAGATGAATTCAAATGGTCTTTATGTTTCTTCGTCTGGTTCTTGTGTTTCCATTCAATTGGGATTAAGATATAACTTTGCAAATGAACCTGTGATTTTAATGAGGTCGGCGAAAAATGCTAATGACCGCGGTTTCTTTGGTTTTAGTGGTTCAAATGTGTATGCTTGGAGCATGAATGATAGTAATGGTCTCGTTCCATCTGGTTATACATATGTTTCTTTGGGTGGCGATGCTTGGTCAAGTTCATCTGATAGGAGATTGAAAGCAGATATTAAAACAGTAGAATGTGGTGATTGTTGCGAGAAACTAATGAAATTAAATTCTTGTTCGTATTATTGGAAATCAGATGAGAAGAAAGAAAAACAATTGTGATTTTATAGCGGTTGAGGTAAAAAAGATGTTTCCAGAATTTGTGGATACAACAGATATGAAAATAGGAGAAGTTGAAAATTTAGAAGGAGTATCATATACAAGTTTTATACCGATATTGGTAAGTGCTTTTCCACATATGGCGGAAAAGGTGATTAATTTAGAAAAAGAAAATAAAAATCTTAAAAATATATTACAAAACCAAGCCAACCAATTAGCAGAAATCATAGCAGTCGTATTTCCTCCTAGATCATAAATCCACCACCGCCAGTCATAGAAATAGATTGCGAAGTAACACCAAAGTTGAAAAACAGAGTTGTAGACCTTTCACTGAAGTATGAAGAAAAAAAAGTAGAGCACGAATTGGAAGATAACTGGAATTGTTGTTGTATAAAAAACAGACTAACTGACAGCCGACTTATTAAATCCTTATTTCAAATGGGTATCGTTATCGCTATTATAACCCTTTGTATCGTGATGCTATCTGAAAAGAACTTACCGTGCGAGGTAGCCAACACTTATCTCGGAATTTTAACACTATTGATTGGGATACGCCTTCCATCACCTTCTAGTTCAAAAAAATGAAACTCAGTTTTTGTGTACTTTTTTCAAAAAGACTAGCATTCATGTACTTGAGTTTTATACCACGAAGCATCATTTGAACACATAAAGGGCAGTGCCTCATCAAAACTAATACACCAATCACTTATTGGCTTATACACAGATTTAAATTTAGTTTCAATACCTTTCTGAATACAATAAGCACAACTCTCATTCTTTTTTTCGCTTACCAGTGAGTAAAAGTTGCAGGCTGTCCGACCTAACACAGACCACATAAACAAGAATATTAAAATCATTTTTTATATATTATATATTATTTGAAACTATTTTTGCTAAAAGATTTTTTTAAAATCTTTGTATAGTATGTCGGAGCACAAATGTCAAAAGATTATTTTTCTGAGCAATGATTTTGTGGGGCAAAACATTTAATAAAAGTATTCAAATGTCATTCACACCAACCAAAATGAATGTTAAGTTTATTCATTATACGAACGACCAGACTGAAACCAAAATTCTAGTTCTTTATATGGACAGAATTGGAATTATTGACAGATTTGCAGATAGTAATATAGCAAACATTTCAAACCTCAGTAATAATTTGGGTGTAGTGGGTTGGTCAGACTGACAATATACATTTAAAGTCATTGAAACTGATAGCGGAAATATTGACACAGGAAATTTAGCGCGAAGAATTGTTGTGTGTTTAGAATTTCTCACTTAGAATATACACGATGCTGAAAATCAATAATGTCAAGGTGAAACCAGTGAAGCAGGATGTAAACGTGGACAAAAAAGCCAAGGGATATAAATTATTCAATGAGCCGTATGCCAATATATTTCTGATTGCAAGAAAAAAGAGCAGTAAAACGACAGCACTCTTTGAAATACTGAAAAGGACAACAGACAGAAAAACCTGTATTGTCATTATTGCTTCAACAATACAGAAGGACTACATTTATAAAGCAATGGTAAAGCACTTTAAGAACAGGGGAAACCCAATTGCTATATATACTTAAATCAGATGGTGTTAATGTGATAGACTATGAACTTGACAAATTAAACAAACCAGGCGAAGAACACGAAGGCGACGTAAAACATGACACAAAGGAAATAGAGAAACCACAATTTTTATACTTTGGAAAAGAAGAAAAAAAGAAAACTACCGAACCAAAAGAGAGGCCAAGTAAGTATATTTCACCAGAGGTTGTTTTTGTTTTGGACGATTTAGGGAGCGGTTTAAGAGATAAGTCCGTAAGCGATTTATTAAAAAAGAACAGACATATAAAAGTAAGGTGATTACGTCTAGTCAGTATCTGAGCTACCTACGGCCAGAAGCCATTAAGCAGTTAGATTATTTATTAATCTTTCCTGGTCAGTCTCAGGACAAAATGGAACTAGTGTATAAACACTTAGATATATCTTTCGACTTTGACTATTTTCTTAAAAAATATCACGAGGCTACAAAGGATAGATTTAATTTTCTGTATGTTTCAAGTGTTGATGATGAACTAAGAAAAATTTTGCCTATCGCATGTGATAGGCTATTAGAGATTTACAATCTCCAAAAACTTTAACTTCAGATTAAAATAAAATATTAAAATAATTATTTTTCTGTATTATATATTTCACTATCATTTATGGTAGTTAAAACAACTCGTGTTGAACTCATTCCAACAATCTGCAAACTAACAATAACTCAGGCACAAATATGGCTGGAGGCAAAAAGAAGACTAGTCGTAAGAAGAAGCAAGGATGCAAGGGGCAGGCTGGCGGTAAAATTGACTTGGCAATAGTTGGGAAAACGGCTTTGGCTGTAAATAAGTTCCTTCGCGATAACAAAGTAATCTCTAGGATTGAGGGAGCATTGAGCAGTATTGGAGTGCCTTATGCTGGGTCTGTCCAAGCCACCGCTTCAAAACTCTGATATGGCAAGAAAAAGCAGAGAGGATGCGGTCACTAAAATTTTGAAAAAAATAAGGATATGTTGATATAAACGAATTCAAAATATTTTTTGTTAATATAAAATAGTCGTCAAGAAAGCGAAGAAACAGAAATTAAGACCCCCGCGGGTTTATAGAAATGAAAGCGGGAGACCTTATATTATCCAGAACGGCAAAAAATATTATCTTAATTTCGGTAAGAAAACAAATGATATGAGCACACTTCAAATTGTTAAACTTTTTAAATACTTAAGCAGACCAAAAGCAAAGAAAAAAGCAAAGAAGGATGACTTAAGAAAAGTCCAGAGCCTTTCAGAGATTGAACAAAATACAAGAACAGCAATTAATGACCACTTAGACAAACTCAGAAAGGAAAAGCATGAGGGTATTGAAGCAATAGAGAAAAAACAAAAGACAGCAAAGGAGGATTTAGAAGAGGAGAAGAAGAGGCAAGAAAGAAAAGACATAGCCGATGCGAAGGAACAAAAAGAAATAAAGGACAGGGAACATAAAAGAGAACTAGCGGAGATTAATGAAAGAAAGGAAGAAATAGATAGGACATTAAGAAGGGAAAGAAAACTCATAGAGGATGTACACTATGAAGAAGACAGAAAAAATAAAATACAAGCATTACCACCGCCACCGCAATATCAATATATTATGCCACCGCAACAGGAACAGCCACAAGTTCAGGCACAAGCACAATATCAGGCACCGCAAGTTCAGGCGGTAAATCCACTAGAACTAAAATCGGCTGAAAAGTTAATTAAAGATGCTGGTTATGGTGATGATTTCCTGAGTGGTTTAAAAGATGAAGGCAAAAGACAACTAGCAGAGGATGTAAGAAAATATATGAATTTAGGCTCCAAAATAGAAGAAGGTAAAAAGCATCTTGAACAAGCACAACAAACCGCTGAAAAAACTCAAAAAATGAACCAAAATTTAGGAAACCAACTAGAGATTGCTAAATACAAAGCAATGTTAAAGAATGGATTGTCAAATAGTAATATTGAAAAAAAAACTAACTATTGAAATTCTTGGTGAAGCATTAAGGGAAAAACTTAAAAATGAGGGCCACGATGTTAAAGGATGGAACCAAAGTGCATCATGGATAATAGACAAAATTATAGAACATAAAATAGATGTAGGACAAAAGAAGGACGAAGTAAAAAAGAAACTCACAGAATATTTGGGTTTACAAACGGGAACTGGATTAGAAGAATTAATTAATAAAGTGTTTTCAGTAGAAAACATTAAAAAGTATCTATCACGAAAAGTATGGGTTCATTCAATGAGAAAAAAAGATTACGTTAATGCTCTTATAAATAAATAGAGAAATTAGCAAGAGCAACCTGAGCCAGAGGTGCCAGAGCCACAACCAGAGCCAGAGGTGCCAGAGCCACAGCAACTTGAGCCAGAGGCACCACAACAAGAGGAGCCACAGCAAGAGGAGCAACAGGAAGAGCAACCCATGCAGGAAGGAGAGGGACGGTGACTAATGACTAATGAAATAGATGACATAATGAAAAAATATAGATGATATTTGGGAACAATTGCTAGTGATGAAATCTATAAACTAAATCCAGAAAAAAGAAAGCGATACTGATTTATTATGAATTTGGACAATCATAATAAAAAAGGGTTTCATTGGATCGCCGTATAGATAAGTCTAGATAGAGACAGGAGTGTTGAAGTGTATGACCCATTAGCACTTATGAACCTACTCAAGACTTCCAACAACAAATGAAACTGCTAATTGACCAAAGTAATCCAGATAGTTATTTATTAATGAAGGTTAATCAAGTAAAACAACAATCTGATACAAGCGACACATGCGGATGGCATATTATGATATTTTCAATGGAAAGAGCGAAAGGTATTAAATTCAAATTTACAAGTGGTTTCACAGACCTAAAAGAAGAAGCGGAAAAATTAAAAACACAGAATGGATATGGACATTTTGATACATACATTTGAAATATTGTTTATATAATATACAATTGATTACAAAGGTGGTCGTTCAAGTTCTATTTACTACATAAATAGTAAAAATAGGATAACAGGCACAGACAGCGACTTTAGACACGAAGTCAATATGAAGGGACTAGACAATCCCACACATTGTAAAATTCTTCATATCTATGTGCCGAAGTCGTATTACTCTGTGGCTTCGCCATACAATACCTTTACATTATCCGAAGACTGATATGAGGCTTTAATTACAATACCTGAGGGCAACTACACACCATGAACAACTTAAAAAATAAACTGGCAGAGGTGCTAACCGCAGACAGCCCAAATAATTATACTTATGCGGTATCCAGTAATAATACCAACATAGACCCAGAAGATGGAAATTCACTTCAGTGTGTCAGAGAATAAAGGAATTCAACCGCAGTTTATATTTGATGGTGATACTCGTATTCACGAGGTTATGGGGTTTGATAGAAACAACACATATTTCTTCGCTGATGATTTTATTAAATCGCCAAATGTGATTGTTTTAACTGGTGAAAAAACTCTGTATCTTCAGTCTGACTTAGTTGGCGAAGGATATAATTACGTGCTACAAGAAATATACACTGCCAACGAAATTCCTTTCGGGTCTGTCATTTATGACTGCTCTGGTAGTGAATACGGAAAAAAATTGTCAGCTGATTCAAACAATGTATTCAGATTTTACTTGACAGACGAAAACTACCAAGCGATTAATCTTAATAGTTTAGGTATCGTTATGACACTATTAGTTTATCGTGAAACTAATTATTTTAGTTTATTTAATTCATTCTTCAATTTGTTGAAATCGCTGTAGGACAATTTTTGAATTATTTATTTTTTCTATACAATTATATATTCTGGTGAATTAGTTCATTTACACCACTTCAAAAACAAAACCAAAAAATGCCTGTCTAATACGGAGGAAAACTAGTGCATCAGACTAAGGAACTGCTCAATGGTAAGTATGAATTGAACAAACTCACTAGCAGTAAAGTGTCGGCAAATGTCACCCTTACTACTGCTGGTGGTATGGAAAGCACCTTTGAAATTCCTACCAGTCCTTTGAACCTTGCGAGGTCTGTGTTGCGATTTACTTACACTCCTACTGCTGCAGGTGCTGGCCACTACAATTGTATTTTTATTGATTGTTTGAGTATGATTAAAACTATTGAACTGCAAAGCCGAAGCGGGCAGTATTTGTGTTATCTTCAGCATGTGGGTAATTACACTAAGGTGATATGGAAACCAGAAATTAAATATGAAAAATTTATTACACTTGAAAACCACGGGGCTTATGATGATGACAAGAAAACAGGTAATTCTGGTGCTATGCTTCAAAAGTGCAATGAGGGAAGAGTTGATATAGGAAGTGTAGCAGAAAGAAAACTAATTACTGATGCTGCAAATTCAGCCGACCTTAAGGAGGCGGTTCAAGGATACTACAACGTGCCACTTGTTAATGCCCGTCGTCATAATGATACCGCTCTCGCTGATAGCACTGCTGGAACTTATAGCCTTGTTGATGTTCCTTTTGAGGAGGCTAAGTATTTTGAAGGCGGGACTAATAATGCTGCCGACCCTGCTATTAGTGTTACGTTTCCTTTAGGAATGCTGTTTGGAATAATTTTTGAACTGGATAAGACTATTGGTTTTAATGAAATTTTGGGTTTTAGAATTGTTTGTGAGAGCACTGCTCGCACTTCATTCTATGGCACTGATGCGAGTTCTATTTCCACTGGTGCGACTGCTACTGCTGTTGGTGCTAGTGTTTCAAACTTGAATCTGTTTCTTGCTGTGGAGACTGACCCAAATGTTATTTTGGGTGTTCAACAAAAGATTGCTGGGGAAGGCTTTTAATTTAAGATTGAATATCCAATTTCTTGGAAGCAGAACCTTTTATCATCGCAACAGAACTATGTCGTAAAAATAAACCGATCGCAGGGTGAAAGAATTCACCGTATCTATACATCTACCTTCCACAACACTGAGAGTACTAATACTTCCTTTGATAATAGCAATATGCCAGCGGGTTATGCGGTGGGGTTTCCAGTAGTTCAAGCACAATCATCTAAGGTTAGAACATATTACACAACCCTTGACCGAAGCAGTATTCAACAATTTGATATTGGTACATCTAGAAATGAAGACTACATGCTTCTTAAGAATAAGTTGAAGGGTAGTGCCATTTTGAATTCAAATGTCTATCATTACAACTGGTTCCACGTGGATACTTGGGACAATAACACCCCGCTGTGTGATAAGGATACCGACTGCTATGAGGTAAGTGGTCTAAGCCTTGATACTGAACGACAATATGAATTCGTTTCAACTACCGCGGGTGCTAATCTCAACCGCTACACATTCGCCATTCTTCAACGAAGCGTGCTTGTTAAGGCAATGGAAATTTTGATGAGTTAAAGTTATTTTATTCATATACTTCTTATCTTCATAAAACATCAAATGCAGTTAAAGTAAAAATTAATAGATTAAATTTTTTTCTCGTATAATATAGGAAAACGACATTTGAGAATAAACGAGAGTGCGTAGCACGAAGTGAATTATCAAATGTCCCACCAGAGAAATTTAATCACACAAAATCCCGACGAAAAGTTTGTAAATGTCAAAGTTGGATATGATGGACACATTGAAACTAATCATATGAAGACCGCTTTGTGAAACCCTAACGAGTTCCTTAACACCTGTACTACAGGAAATCTTTCCATATACCATTAATACACTGATATATTTATTAAATCAAACAAATGCGAGTGTTTCATTTCTGAATAATATGGCGGAATTAAAAACAACTACTAATGCTACCGCTGATGCTAGTATGGTAAGCAAAAGAAAAATAAAATATCACACAGGTATGAGTGTTGTAGCCCGCTTCACTGTTTATGGACGACAGACGAAACCTAAGATTATTATTCGTGGATAGGCATCGGAGATAACGAATTACTTAATGGTTTCTACTTTTACAAAACTAGAGATGAAGGAATGATTATTCTACATTATATAGGACGAAACCCAAACACATTTTATCAAGCATACTGGGATTATTCGTGCGACTGAACAAGAGATATGCCAGTATTAGACTGGACAAATGGAAATGTATTTCAAATTCAATTTCAATACTTAGGTTTTGGTGCTATTAAGTTTTCTATTGAAAATCCAAAGACAGGCGAATTTCAGTTAGTCCATACGATTAAGTATGCGAATGCCAACACAGGTGTCAGTCTGCGGAATACTACATTGCCATTTGTAGCAAGAATTGTTCATAATAATTTGGGAGTTTGAATACAAAGACTAAAGACCACCAGTTATGGGAACCAACACTATTAATATAAGTATTACAAATACGGCTGAAGGGAGTGAAGCAGGTAATATAACTGAAAGCCCCATTTTAAGTATCAGGAATAAAGCACTATACAATAATAGCCTAACCAACAATTCAAATGTCTTTCCTTCATTGATAAGCATTACAAATGAAGATAGTAAGGCGAATATTGTAAGAATGGTATTGAACGGGGCACTGACAGGGGCGGGTTTTGATGATGTTGATACCAAAATTTCAATTGTAGATACAGACACAAAAGAAACTGCTATCGCAAACGGAACAACTATTTTTAAGATTTATGTTCATGCTGGCTCTACTCAGCAGATTAATCTCAGAACTTATGATATCAAATTAACACCGAACGATGTTTTGACATTCACACAAAAGGCTGTGTCGGCGAGCGGATCATGTAATGGTATTAATGTTATTGCTAATTTTATAGAAGACAAGTGAAGCAAAAAAAAATGATTTGACTTACTTTACTTTATTTTTTGTTATCTTTTTTATAACACGAATAACATCGCTCGCTTTCCTTAATATACATCCTTCTTCTGTATATACTTCGTCTGTACCATTCGCTGTATCACCTACGGCGGTAGCATTCACTATACATCCTTCGTCTGTAGCATTCGCTATCTCTTCTCCTACATTAGACTTTATTTCAGTAATTCCAGTTTTTTTAATTTTATTTCCTTGCATCTTTCGTCTGTAACATTCGCTGTAAAAGGTGTGCTTTGCTCCTCCATCATTTTTTTTAATGTAGCATCCAATAGTATAACCACTTTAACATTGTCGTCCCTCTGCTTGTATTGCTCATAGAAAGAAACAATATCAGGTTTAGTACATTTAATTGCTAGCTTTTTTATTTCGCTGTCAAGGCTCTATTTTTCAATTTCATTTAAGTCGTCCTGTTTGGTGCTGAGTTCGCTCATCATATATAAAGATATTTTATTTTATTTTATTATAAATATTTTTTATTTCACTTTTAATATCTGTAAATTTATCAAACCACTGCTGTTTCATAACAAATTCAAGATATGGTTTGTCAATTGTATCAGTATCTGAAACCTTCTTCCCTCGATAGTTACCGAACTGAAAAACATATGTTAGCTTTCCTTCTCTACTTTTTTCAATTACCAAAATTTAGACTTGTAAAAAATTTTATGGAAAAAAATTAATTAATTAATTATTATTAAATTTTAAGACTTCATTTGATATCAGTAAGGGATACTATCATTTTTGTTGATAAACTCACGACCGCACAATTTATTCTCATTAACTTTCTTTTTTATGTTTGTAGTATGAACTATGCTAAAATGATGAATGTTTTGCTGTTTGCTATTTTGCAATAAATGAATTTTCTTCATTTGAAAATCTCTAACATTTTCAATGCTTTCACCTAAATCAATCTTTTTATATACTTCTGGATTTAACATTTTTGAATTCAATCCCTTACCTCTGAAATGGTAGTATCTCTTTTTTACTCCTTCATTTTCGTAGCATTCAATTATATAAACACCTTTGTCTTTATGTTTCAAGTCGTTCTTAGTAATGTAAGGGAGAAAGGCTTCATTCGTTGTAAATTCTAACATATACAATTTAGGACCGATCCTAATTCCTCTTATTATCGTACAACAATCTCCTAAGTCGTCTGTTATTCCACCAAGAGATTTATCACCAAGTATTTTGATTAGTTTGGCGAACATAACATGCAACACTAGACTATCGGTCTCGGTGTAATAGAAATCAGCCTCTATATCTTTATTTCGATTAGCTTCTTTTATGTACTTATACATAACTCACCTGCTATATGCTAGAACGAAAACCCCGTAGTGAGAAGCTTTAGTTATGCTATCTTCAATTATTTCTTCCTTTCTAGGAATTCCAGATACATGCCATAGTTTGTTTCCATCTTTATCTTTGAATTCAACATCTGATGTATAATTTTTCGTCCAAAATTTCCAATACTCCTCGTTTGATTTAATACATTCTGCTTCTGTTGGGATAGGTCGTTGTATCAACTTTCCGTATAACAAATTCATAAATAGTTTTGCTGATAAGTATTGTGGTGTGCCTTTTTCGCTATTCTCTTTCTCCTTAAACATTTCTAATATATTCTTCAAATACTGGTTCTGCATCCTCTGTATGGTATCCTTTATGAATTGTTATATCGTAGCCTTCCTTAATCATATCTTCAATATCAACACTTGTAAGCAATTGGTCTTTCACATCAGTCAAATTCCACTTTAATGAACCCATTTTATTTCTCTATCCTATTCTTGAATGTAATATGTCTTTTGGAGAGATATAATCAACATTGTAAATACTGATAGGAAGATTATTATAATCAAATGGTGCGATAGCATACTTAATTTCTCCAACCATAAATAAATTAAGCATCGCTGTTGGGTATAAAGATACTACATCCGCATCAACTAAATAATCTGTTAATTCATCAAATGTGATTTTCCCCGCTAAGTAGTCCTTATATTGTTTTGAAACAAATCTTTTTTTTGCGTGGATATGTTCTTGCTCTGATAACCGCTTTTCTAAATGCATTCTCTTGTTCAATAGTTGGAAGTCTTACATCGTGCTTACCATCAATCATTTTCTTCCAGATATTGAAAGAGAGGCTTGAAGTTGAAATGTATGAAGTTAAATTCACTGAGTGTTTTTCAAATATCTCTGTGTTTATTTTGTCATATAACTCTTTTAACTCCCATGACACTTCAAATATTCAAGACACTTATTTCTTAATTCTTCACTCATTGTTTCCCAAGTAGATGCCTTGTCGTGATCAAAATCTCCTTAAGAGTTTTACATTTCATATTTTCTAAGTTTTCTTTTAATGTCCCCTGAGTATGCTTACACATATCACACATTTTAATATTTTCAAATTGTAAAGAGATTATTGACCTGTTGTGAATTATATGTGATTTTGTTTTAATACCTCTTCTTATTAATTCCTTTTTAATAAAGTAGTGGTCGAAGTTCGCCCCGTTAAAACCATTCAGATATAAAATGGGTGCTTCTTCATCTTTCTTCTTTTTCTTTCTTACTCCTGCTACTTTCTTAACTGGATTATGTATTTGTTTGTTAGCCCATTCTATTGCTAACTTTCTTTCTCTCTCTCTCTCTAAGAGTAAATCAAGAAATTTAGAAATACAATCTATACCTGCGTAATATTTAAATCCTTCCATTCCCTGAGTATATCCAACTATATAACAATCGTGAATATCAAAGCCTTCGGAAATCATTTTTTTCTCCAAATTTCTAAGTCATAATGAAGGATTTCATCTTTCTTATTATATTTTTCTTTATGAGACTTCGTTATTAAATGTCTCTTACCATTCTTAAATATTTTTCTATTAGCATAATAAATAACTTTTGGATTACACGTATGTTTAGTAAAATACTTAGTTAAGCATTTTCACATTTCTTTTTACATCTTGTAATTAATCCGAAATAGTGATTATTCTCTAAGTAAATCATAATATCCGCTTCTTCACATATTTCGTTTGTGCTTATTTTCTCTTTCGTTAGGAAATTTATTATTTCGTATTTCTTACATTCCTTTATCAAAACATTAAGGATTTTTACTGCTGTAGAAAATTGGATTGAGCAATCGTTAGAAAGATTGAATTGTTCTCTAATATCATTGCATCTTTTTCTGTTAAGGACTAGCATATTAAGAATGTCTTTACAAAGGAAGAATAAACAATTATTATTTTTGCTAGCGGGAGATATTAATATAATTTCTTCCAATATTGTCTTTTTACATTTGTTTTTTTCTTCATAACATCCTCCTCCGTTTTCTTGAACTACTACTACCTTAGCATATTTAGTAATCCTGTCATAACTTAGTCTAGATGCTTCAATATTGCTTATGTTAAACTCATTCAACATTTCAATAAAATTATCATAGTTTTTTATTTGAAAAAAAATAAATATTTTCTTTTTATAATATCTATTTAATTCTTCGTGGTCTGTTATATAGTTGATAATAATATGAACATCAGCATTTCCTTTCATACCATTTCTTTTAGCATCTAATACTATAGGAAATATAACCTCTCGCTCTAATGCATCAGTATCATAAAAGTTTATGTCTAATCCTTGCTTCTCGTATGTAAGAGAGTTTAATCTATTGTTTCGTCTAGATTTTAACTCTACTAATTTGAATTCCCTCTTACTTTCTCTAGTTGTAGTTTTCCTCAAATTCACATTTACCTTCGCTAGTTCTACATTTTCCTTCGTCTGTCTGGGCTGTAATGGTTGTGGCATATTTTACTTTTATATTAATGTGTATATAAAAATAATAAAATAAATTAAATAGTTTTACCGATATTATATATATAAAAAATCCTTTTAAATAGAATTATTTCACATTCGCGGAAAAAAATATTTTCAACCTTTAGGATTTCTCTCTTGCTTTCATTTCTTCATATTCTTTAAGTTTCCTGTTTTGTTCTTTCATTTTTTCCTTTCTTCTTATATTTACTTCTTCGCGGTGCTTATAATAATAAGCAGTTGCTTTTTCATGGTTAGCCTTTCGTTTGTCATCTGGTGTAAGATATTTCTTGTGTCTTCCCATGTCTATATTATAAGTAATAATATTTATTTCTTTAAATAGTTTTACATTTTATTTTTATTCAATAATATCATAGCCCTTGATTTAGGTTGTGCGATCAATTCTTCACAAATTTGCAATTTATGTATATTCAACTAGGTCGCATCTGCGAGTAATGCTTTTCTTGTCTGTTCGTTCCAAAACTTAAAAGCTTTACTATATCGTTGAAGCACTTCTCTTTTTGTGTAATTCTTAATAATTCTATCGTCCGCAAATGCTTCTGGAAAATGTTAGTTGTATAGTTCTTTCATTTCCTTGTCCGCTTGTATCATTATAGAAGACATATTATATAAGTAATAATATTTATTTCTTTAAATAGTTTTACATTTTATTTTGAAAATATCTTTCTATGTCGTCGTTTCTACGAGTTATACGAATAACTTTATTTCCTCCTATCATAACCTCTTCTTTCTCTGCGAAGTAGTCTCTATGAAAGTCTGATTTTTCGTGTTGATATTTTCCATATATCCCTATTACCTTTCCGCATATACATTTATATTTCTCTTTCCTTCTTTCTTTCACATATTCTGCTCTCTTCTGTTTGCGAGTATCCATCTATATAAAGACGAAAATTTTTCTTTTATGATACATTTTGCTCTTGTTGTGCTATAGAAGGCTATTTGTCTGTTTTTGTTTCTTTGTATTATAGGAAGTACTACCGCACCCAAGATTGCTTTACTTTTTTTTTTTAATTGCTTCACTTTTATTTTTTCTGCTTTACTTTTATTTTTCTGAAGAAACATAAAGGAATTTCTTTATTCTGCTTTCTTGTATTTATCAAAAAATTTTGCTTTTTTATTTTTCTGTTTTGTTGCTTAGTATTGATTTGCGGGAAATTAATAGGAAGAGACGATGAAATTTATAATAGCCATTTTGAGGCACAAAAAATAGTATTAAAAATTTCTGTCTTGAATGTCAAAGGTAATACGTGGAAGAGCGTGGATGTTGACTGTGAGCGAGTGCGTTTGAAAAAAGAAGTTGGAGAGAGAGAGAGAGAGAGAGAGAGAGAGAGAGAGAGAGAGAGAGAGAGAGAGAGATGAGCACTACTGGTACTCATCGTTTTCGATCCATGACTCAGTGTATTCTGCAAAAACAAACAAAATCAGTGTATTCTGCAAATACAAACGAAAACAAACAAAAACAGACATCAATCAGTCAATAAATCAATAATCAAGAAATCAAGAAATCAAGAAATCTTCTGTGTCTCTCTCTCTCTGTCTCTCTCTCTGTCTCTCTCTCTCTCTGTCACTCTCTGTCTCTCTCTCTGTCTCTCTCTCTCTCTCTCTGTCTCTGTCTGTATCTCTCTGTCTCTCTCTGTCTCTCTCTCTATCTCATATCGTTTTCGATCCATGACTCAGTGTATTCTACAAGAACAACACCAACACAGACAGACATTACTCTATCTCTCTCTCTCTCTCAACCAACCAACCAACCAACCAACATACCTACTTACCTACAACTACCTACCTATCTATCCAATTTGTCGTAAGGTCATACACACACGAACATACGTAACATAGATTGTCTAGTGGATTTTGTGTGTCCTTTTATACTATCTACCTTCGCGCGGATAGCAAGTGGGGCACCAACCTAGCGTCGACTCGTTCTGTAACGTACATACAAACATATATGCATACATACATACATACATACATACATACGTACATACGTACGTACACGTACGTACCTACGTACGTACATACATACGTACGTACAAACATACATACATACATACATACATGCATGCATACATGTATACATGCATGCATGCATACATGCATGCATAACATAAGATAACATAACATAACATAACATAATAACATAACATAACATAACATAACGTAACATAACATAGCATAGCATACATAACATACATACATACATACATACATACATAAATTACATACATACATACATTACATACATACATACATGCTAGTCAACTTGTAGTAGCTGTTGTGGCAGTGTGAACGAACTACTTGCACATACATATGTACATACATTCATGCATGCATGCATGCATACATACATACATACATACATACATACATACATGCATACATACATAAATACTAACATACATGCATACATACATACATACTACATGTATACATACATACATCGCATACCTACCTACCTACCTACCCACCTACCTACCTGCCTACATACATACAAGCTATGTAGTGTCACCTTGTAGTAGCTGTTGTGGCAGTGTGGATAGACGTGGTTGCACATACATATAAACATACAGACATGCATGCATACATACATACATACATACAGACATACAGACATACATACATACAAACATAACATACCTACCTACCTAGCTACCTGATTACAAGCTATGTAGTCATCTTGTGTAGCTGTTGTGGCAGTGTGGACGTGGTTGCACATACATATATACATACATACATGAATACATACATACACAACATACCTACCTGCCTACCTACCTACCTACCTACCTGCCTACCTACCCACCTACTTATATACACATACATACATACATACATACATTCATACATTCATACGTACATACATACATACATACATATACATATATATATATGTATATATGTATATATATATATATGTGTGTGTGTGTGTATGTATGTATATATATATATATATATACAAGCTATGTAGTGACCTTGTAGTAGCTGTTGTGGCAGTGTGGACATATCTACCTACCTACCTACCTACCAACCTACGTACCTGCCTACCTACCCACCTACGTATATACAAGCTATGTAGTGACCATGTAGTAGCTGTTGTGGCAGTGTGGACAGACGTGTTGTTTGCTATGTAGTGTCACCTTGTAGTAGCTGTTGTGGCAGTGTGGACATACCTACCTACCTACCTACCTACCTACCTGCCTGCCTACCCACCTACCCATATACAAGCTAGGTAGTGACCTTGTAGTAGCTTGTTGTGGCAGTGTGGACATACCTACCTACCTACCTACCTACCTACCTACCTGCCTACCTACCTGCCTACCTATATAAGCTAGGTAGTGACCTTGTAGTAGCTGTTGTGGCAGTGTGGACATACCTACCTACCTACCTACCTACCTGCCTACCTGCCCACCTACCTATATACAAGCTAGGTAGTGACCTTGTAGTAGCTGTTGTGGCAGTGTGGAGAGACATGTTGTTTGCGATGTAGTGTTACCTTGTAGTAGTTGTTGTGGCAGTGTGGACATACCTACCTACCTACCTGCCTGCCTACCTACCCACCTACCTATATACAAGCAATGTAGTGACCTTGTAGTAGCTGTTGTGGCAGTGTGGACAGACGTGGTTGCTGATAACAACATGCCAACCTGTGCATGTATGTATGCATGTATGTATGTATGTATGTATGGATGTATATATGTATGTATGTATGTATGTACGTATGTATGCATGTACGCACGTACGTACGGATGTATATGTGTGTATGTGTGTATGTATGTGTGTATGGATGGATGGATGTACGAATGTATATATATATACATATATATATATGTATATATATATGTATGTACGTATGTATGTATGTATGTATGTATGGTATGTATGTATGTATGTATGTATGTATATGTACGAAAGTATGTATGTATGTATGTATGTGTGTATGCATATGTGTAAGTAAGTATGTATGTATGTATATGTATGTATGTATGTATGTATGTATGTTATGTATGTATGTGTGTATGTATGTATGTATGTATGTATGTATATGTATGTGTGTATGTATGTATGTATGTATGTATGTATGTATGTATACGTATGTATGTATATAACCTTTGGATGTTAGGGGCGGAAGCAGACTTATATCATCGCTCTATAACAGCACCAGAGTTATATTTATGTATAATAGAGGCACCCCCTCCTCCCCCCCCCAAAAAAAACTTCCCTTTATGTATATATAAGTGTAATATAATATAATATATAGAGACCCCCAGAGTCATGTGTGGCAATTCAAGGGCTGCCTTGCACAGCTCTCAGTACAACACACCCCAATCGCCTGCATCAACAACACAATACACACAAACACACAGCTATGTAATGTAATAATGTAATGTAATGTAATGTAATGTGATGTTACGTAATGTTACGTTATGTAACGTAATGTAATATTCAATATGAAGTAATACATAAAGTAATGTAATGTAATGATGTAAAAGTAATATAAAAAGTAAGGTAAGGTAAGGTAATGTAAGGTAATGTAATGTAATGTAATGTAATGTATTGTAATGTGATGTAATGTTACGTAATGTTACGTTATGTAACGTTATGTAACGTTATGTAACATTCAATATCAAGTAATACATAAAGTAATGTAATGTAATGCAATGATGTAAAAGTAATATATAAAGTAAGGTAAGGTAAGGTAATGTAATGTAATGTATGTAATGCAATGTAATCTAATGTAATGTAATGTAATGTAATGTAATATAATGCAATGTTACGTTATGTTACGTTATGTAACGTTATGTAATATTCAATATGAAGTAATACATAAAGTAATGTAATGTAATGTAATGATGTAAAAGTAATATATAAAGTAAGGTAATGTAAAGTAATGTAATGTAATGTAACGTAATGTAATGTAATGTAATGTAATATAACGTAATGTAACATAACGTAATGTAATATTCAATATGAAGTAATACATAAAGTAATCTAATGTAATGTAATGATGTAAAAGTAAAATATAAAGTAAGGAAAGGTAAGGTGATGTAATGTAATGTAATGTAATGCAATGTAATGTAACGAATGTAATGTAATGTAATGTATAGTATGCACGTAAACTCATATGTGCATGTTTTTATGTTATTGTGTTATGTCATGTTATGTTATGTTAAGTTGTGTTAAGTTATGTTATGTTATGTTGTGTAAGATTATGTTCTGTTCTGTAATGTTATGTTATGTTATGTCATGTTATGTTATGTTATGTTATGTTATGCGTTGAAATGTTATTTTATGTTATGGTATGTTATGTTATGTTATGTTATGTGATATACAGAGAGTGCTTGGGGTGTATTAAAGTGAAGCGTAAACGCGGGGCAAGGAAGACATATGTGTATTTTATTATGAGAATGTAGGCAGTTAGGTTGCATAGTACTGAACATTACATTGCATTACAACACATTACATTATATTATTATATTCATTACATTACATTACATTACATGCAGACGTGCGTAACATCGCATATACAGTGTTTAACACTGTGGTATACTTAAACACTGTACACGCACAGACATACACATAGGATGCATAGACAAATCAGTCTTGTAGCAGTCAAATGTAAAATGTCTTACTGGACATGCATGCACGAAACCAGTCTTTCAGAACTTACAGCAGTGCTGACTACAAAAGAAAAGCAAAGCAAAAGACAGCATCTGGAAGTAAGAGATCCCTCATTTTGCTTTCTCCACGTGTTTGCGTAAAAATCGTTGGTCACCTTTTTGTTGTCATGTTGCATATTAAACATGCACAGAAATCAGAAAATCGCCTGAACAGAAATCAAGACTATTCTGGTGGGTGGGAGGAGGCGTTGTTCGCAGTGCACCCCTCCATTGGTTATATTATATATGTAAAGCATTCGATTTTTCTCAATGTCCCCGAGGTGGAAATGGCTGTATGGCCCGGCGTGGCAAAAAACTGGCAAAAACCTGCCAACTGTTCAAAACAGCATCCGATTCCCGGTTCAGAAAGTCTAGATCCTCTTCGGTCAAGCGCTTTGATTATAATCATGGGGAAACCAAAGGTTTGGTTTCCCGCAAAGCCCCTTGATTATAAACAACAACTCAAATCAGAAGCGCCAGAAGGACCCTTCCCCGAGGTCACCTTTTCTGCCACCCCTACCTGCCCCAACTGCAACAGACCAAAAGCCCAAAACAGGTGAATATTAGTTGTTTTTGTATGCCTATCTATCTATATATCTATCTATCTATCTATCTATCTATCTATCTATCTATCTATCTATCTATCTTCTATCTACCTGTCTGTCTGTCTGTCTATCTATCTATCTATCTATCTATCTATCTATCTATCTATCTATCTATCTATCTTTCTATCTATCCGTCCGTCCATCCGTCCGTCTGCCTGTCTGTCTGTCTGTATGTCTACCTACCTACCTACCTAACTACCTACCTACCTACCTACCTACCTTCCTACCTTTTTACCTTCCTACTTACCTGCATATCTACATTCCTACCTACCTACCTATACCTACCTACCTAGTACTCCCTACCTACCTACCTACCTCCTACCCACCTAGCTACCTACCTGCCTGCCTACCCACCTGCCTACCCACCTACCTACCTACCTGCCTACCTGCCTACCTACCTACCTGCCTGCCTGCCTACCTACCTACTACCTACCTACCTACCTACTTTCCTATCTGCCGACCTACGTACCTACCTACCTATCTATTGTAGGTTCGGTCCTCTACAGAGCGGCACGAAGATGTGCTGCGGATACTGTCTTACAATCTACGTGCAACTACCTCCTTGAGTCTACAGATCTACGTACAGCTCCAACCTTGAACTGCATATTGGTAAATAAACATATTAATAACGTAAGAGCGAGGCAGAGAACTTCAGCCCGGAAACAGAGGTCGATAAAGAATGAAACGTAATAGTCCATTTGAAGGGAGCTGTAGAAAATTAATGTCACATTAATATTATATACTATGATAAATATATATATTTATATATATATATATATATATGACGCTAAACTGCATCGGGTCGGAGGCTCTGCATGACCTTAAACTGTGAATGCCTTTTTTTACACTTCATGTTTTTCCTTTTTGTATTATTAATATATAATAGAAAAATCTAGGCTGGGACTCCACTTTTGTATGTTATATTCAAAAGATGCGATTATTTAATGCAAGCCGGCCCCCGTATTTATTGATATCCATCCAATACCAAGCACTCTGAAAATAACCTAATCTTCCTCCTCTACAAAAGAGAGGAACTTGAACCAGTATGGTGGAAAACTTACAGTGTAGGAGACTGTCAGAGCCAAGCCCGGGCCCGCCGGCCAATAAAAAGGCACTTGAAACAGAAAGCAATTTCCCAATGTCCGAGCCCCTAACGATAATATTATGAGACTAAATTAATAATCTGCCGTATACTAGCTGTGTCCGAGGCTACAGTAGAAACTTTATTGAGAAAAAAGCGCCAAGGGAACGGACCGAATACATACTCAGGCCGGACATACGTAATGGCTCTACTACAACGAAATTATTATTATTGGGAAATTCAAAAATTTTACCTTGGGATATAAAACTTTACCTTGCTCACATTTGGATGATACAATACCACCTTCGGTTTTTTTTAATATGATTACAATATATTAATGTAAAGTTCAAGTTATTATGCATTATTAGTTTTTAGTTACAAT
>WBZZ01001862.1:97500-107500 GCA_019918135.1 Paulinella micropora
AAAACATGTGCTTAAACACATAGTTAAATACATGTCCACACGCAAAAAAAATTTAAATACAGTGTCACATATGTATGTATGTATGTTATGTTATGTTATGTTATGTTATGTTATGTTATGAAATGTTATGTGTTATGTTATGTTATGTTATGTTATGTTATGATATGTTATGATATGTTATGTTATGTTATGTTATGTTATCTCTCCCTCTCTCTCTCTCTCTCTCTCTCTCAGAGTCTCTCTCTCTCTCTCTCTCTCTCTCTCAGAGTCTCTCTCTCTCTCTCTCTTCTCTCTCTCTCTCTCGCTCTATTATGATTATTATTATTATTATTATTATTATTATTATTATTATTATTATTATTATTATTATTATTATTATTATTATCTTTATTATTATTACTATTATCACTATTATCATTATTATTATTATTATTATTATATTATTATTATTGTTGTATTATTATTATTATTATTATTGTTATTGTTATTATTGTTATTATTATTGTTATTATTATTATTATTATTTAGACACCGTGATAGCCCAGTGGTCAAGTTCTACCATCTGGGCCCTGTCGCCAGTTCGATTCCCGTCGGTGCCACCAGTATTTTCATTGAACATACCGGTCCGTCTGGACCAGTATTTTCATTGAACATACCGGTCCGTCTGGAAGTGTTGGAACTGCCTTTGCGGGGGTGTCATTAGAGCTTATCGTCAATTCTTCGTACTCCCCTCACGGGTGAGACGATGGAGGCGCATGTGCAGAAATGCATCAGCCATTGACAGAGAAGCACTATTATTATTATTATTATTATTATTATTATTATTATTATTATTATTATTATTATTATGGAGGGGTGCACAGTATGGCACCCCACGGGAAGAGGAGGTGGTTGGGCCTCTTCCCACTGGTTTTGATGCTATGTCGTTGTGTTGGCTCCGATGCTATGTTGTTGTGTTGGTTCCGAGGCTATGTAGTTGTGTTGGTTCCGAGGCTATGTAGTTGTGTTGGTTCCGAGGCTCTGTTGTTGTGTGGGTTCCGAGGCTATGTCGATGTGGGTTCCGAGGCTATGTTGTTGTGTTGGTTCCGAGGCCATGTCGTTGTGTTGTTTTTTATAAGACATACACCACGTGGGATCAAAGGGGTATTTACATTCCGCGATCTAGGGGTGGTGACGGGTTTCGAGGCGTCCCAGATACTTACCACAAAACGTCCTCATGCGCTGGCAGACCGCATGAAATGTCTGCTACCCCTGTGAGTACCTCCATGCGGGACCTACCCAGTCTCGTGGAGCTCTCACGCGGGGAAGATCAATCATTTGTAGTTGATTTCCTGCAAGGTACCCGACACTGTGCGGGTAGTAGGGACTTCCTTTTGGGGCCTTCTATGCAGGATGGTTAGAGTCACTCTTCCCTCCCCAACATACTCACTGTAGTCCCTGTTGGGTCGAGGGATGGAGGCGCATGGCCCTCGGGCTCAGCCATGACAGATCAATATATTATTATTATTATTATTATTATTATTATTATGGACACCGTGATAGCCCAGTGGTCAAGTTCTACCATCTGGGCCCTGTCGCCAGTTCGATTCCCGTCGGTGCCACCAGTATTTTCATTGAACATACCGATCCGTCTGGACCAGTATTTTCATTGAACATACCGGCCCGTCTGGAAGTGTTGGAACTGCCCTTGCGGGGGTGTCATTAGAGCTTATCGTCAATTCTTCGTACTCCCCTCACGGGCGAGACGATGGAGGCGCATGTGCAGAAATGCATCAGCCATTGACAGAGAAGCACTATTATTATTATTATTATTATTATTATTATTATTATTATTATTATTATTATTATTATTATTTATTAGTAGTAGTAGTAGTAATAGTATTATTATTATTATTATTATTATTATTATTATTATTATTATTATTATTATTATTATTATTATTATTATTATTATTATTATTTTGGACACCGTGATAGCCCAGTGGTCAAGTTCTACCATCTGGGCCCTGTCGCCAGTTCGATTCCCGTCGGTGCCACCAGTATTTTCATTGAACATACCTGTCTATTTCTGGACCAGTATTTTCATTGAACATACCGGCCCGTCTGGAAGTGTTGGAACTGCCTTTGCGGGGGTGTCATTAGAGCCTATCGTCAATTCTTCGTACTCCCCTCACGGGTGAGACGATGGAGGCGCATGTGCAGAAATGCATCAGCCATTGACAGAGAAGCACTATTATTATTATTATTATTATTATTATTATTATTATTATTATTATTATTGTTATTGTTATTGTTATTGTTATTATTGTTATTATATTATTATTATTATTATTATTATTATTATTATTATTATTATTATTATTATTATTATTATTATTATTATTATTATTTGGACACCGTGATAACCCAGTGGTCAAGTTCTACCATCTGGGCCCTGTCGCCAGTTCGATTCCCGTCGGTGCCACCAGTATTTTCATGGAACATACCGGTCCGTCTGGAAGTGTTGGAACTGCCCTTGCGGGGGTGTCATTAGAGCCTTTCGTCAATTCTTCGTACTCCCCTCACGGGTGAGACGATGGAGGCGCATGTGCAGAAATGCATCAGCCATTGACAGAGAAGCACTATTATTATTATTATTATTATTATTATTATTATTATTATTATTATTATTATTATTATTATTATTATTATTATTATTATTATTATTATTATTATCATTATTATTATTATTATTATTATTATTATTATTATTATTATTATTATTATTATTATTATTATTATTATTATTATTATTACTATTACTATTATTATTATGATTATTGATTATTATTATTATTATTATTATTATTATTATTATTATTATTATTATTATTAAGATTATTATTGTTATTGTTATTATTATTATTATTATTATTATTATTATTATATTATTATTATTATTATTATTATTATCATTGTCATGACACCGCGATAGCCCAGTGGTCAAGTTCTACCATCTGAGCCCTGTCGCCAGTTCGATTCCCGTCGGTGCCACCAGTATTTTCATTGAACATACCGGTCTATTTCTGGACCAGTATTTTCATTGAACATACCGGCCCGTCTGGAAGCGTTGGAACTGCCCTTGCGGGGGTGTCATTAGAGCTTATCGTCAATTCTTCGTACTCCCCTCACGGGTGAGACGATGGAGGCGCATGTGCAGAAATGCATCAGCCATTGACAGAGAGGCACTATCATTGTCATATCATTATGATTATCATTATGATTATCATTATCATTATCATTATTATTATTATTATTATTATTATTATTATTATTATTATTATTATTATTATTATTATTATGGAGGCACATGTCCAGGATCTGGATCTGATGCTATAGTCTGAGGAAGCCTATTATTATTATTATTATTAATATTATCATTATTATTATCATTATTATTATTATTATCTTTGTTGTTGTTGCAATTGTTATTATTGGTATTATTATCATTGTTACTGCTACTATAAGTGTGTGGTTACCGTACTTATATGTCATTTCGACATCCGGCCAAAACAAAAATCAACTGAAGGTGAGTGGCAATTTTAAATTCAGTACACAGTTTAGACCGCTGTGATCGTCCTTGCCCACCGGACCATTTCCGATTCGCTGCTATAGCTAGAAACGCTTATCAGAATTCTTTCTTTCTTCTTTTTCCTTTCTTCTTCTTTCTTATTTCTTATTTCTTATTCCTTCTTTCGTCTTCTTTCGTCTTCTTTCTTCTTCTTCTTCTTCTTCTTCTTCTTCTTCTTCTTCGTTTTTTGTTGTTGTTTTTTTTTTTTTGTTGTTGTTGTTGTTGTTGTTGTTGTTGTTGTTGTTCTTGTTGTTGTTGTTGTTGTTGTTGTTGTCCGCAATCACTTTTCAAATAGAAACTTACCACTAGTAGGAATGAGTGGAAAGACGAAGTATGAGAAGGAAAGTTACTAAATTCTACTTTCTTTCTTTCTTCTTTCTTCATAATCTATTATTATTATTATTATTATTATTATTATTATTATTATTATTATTCTGGAGGGGTGCACAAGATGGCACTCCATGGGAAGAGGAGGTGGTTGGGCCTCTCCCCACGAAGGTGACCGCTTGGGGAGGGCGGTCACCGGGATATGCGCAACTCTCAACTGGGCATTTACTCAGTAGGGGTTCGGCCAGGCAGGTTGTGGGGTTGTCTGTTGGATTGTTGGTTGGCTCGTTTTTCTTGGCTGTTGGTTTGGGTCTGGTTTCCTGGTTAGCCCATTTTCGCCGAATTTCCTGCCTGTAAATGCCTGGGGGCTTCCAGTTCCGGTTTGGTGATCTTGTTGAGGTGAGCATTCGGAGGAAACAGTACCGAGATGGGTTGAAGATAGGATTAACATTGAGCCGAGATGGGGCTGAGTTGACCTGTTCCAACTCGGCTCCATTTCGGCTTCATGTTAATCCTATCCTCATCCTATCTGGGTTTTGTCTCCTCCCTATCTTCGCTTCTTCGGGGTTGCCTAACTGGAACACATGATGAGCGCACGTTGGAGAGGGGCTTCAGTCGGTCCCAATGCATTGCCAGTGCCTTGCTGCGTTGCCGTGCCTTGCCCCATGCATTCACACCCTCCACCGTTGCATTTCTAACTGAGCAGCTTCGGCTGGGATTACTATACTTGTCTGTAAGACCCTATAGGTACCGCTAGGTTCGCGCCTTCTATACCCACGTGGGGGAAGGAGTTTCAGCGGCACGCCGTCCGATCTGGCTCCACTCGGGGACACCCGTACCTCATGATGTGTATTGTTAGGAGCAGCTGAAAGTCCATAAGGCATGAGAGTAGAGGCGTTGGCGATGCGATGGAGAGTGTGTGTAGTGCGTGAGGCAGGTTCTGGCGACGCTGGGGGTGCTGGCGGGCGCCGAAGGGCATAAGCGACGCGGCAGCGTCCAGTGACACCGGCGGAAATGCGTGTAGTGTGTGTTGCAGATACCGCCGATGCTATTTGCATGGACGGGCGCTTTCCTCGGCGTAAAGAGGCGCGGCGGTGATGGCCAGCGACATTGGCCGTCTACTACTCTCAATGGATTACAAATACGCGAAGCACGGAGCTACCACTGTGGCCCTTATGGGACAAGGTAGAATCGCCGAAGACCTGGACGATCCCCGTGGGAATGCCTCTTCGACGGGCTCTGGCCCGATGTCCCAGGATGGGAGGATGAGGCTCGCGTATATGACGGAATTCCTGAACCACGTGGAGAGGCTATCTTAGCTGCGCCTCATCCTTCCTCCCCAAACCTGGCACACGGGTCGGCGCTTCAACATAAGGCGATCGGCGCTATATGGCAGATGGCACCGCCGCCTCGACGGTACCGGCGGGTAGATCGGTACGACAAGGACGGGCGTAATCTGATTGTCTGGGGGCTCTCAGAACGCGCCAATCTACAGGAGATCGCCTCCAAAATGAGCGGTCTTGGTCTGGTGGTCCCGGTAATGGAGTGGCAAGGCCGGCGAATGTCTCGTCACCTGGAGCTGGTCTACGAGGACGATGACAGCAGGCAGACGGCGTTGCAGCAACTCAAACATCTCAAATTCTTCGGCAGAGGGGTCAATGTGGCCCTTGGGCGCAGGTTCAGGGACAGGGAACGTGTCCGAAGGCTTATTCGCATCCATCTGCGTGGGGAAGCGGCGGTCCGGAAGGAGGAAGCTGTGACGGGATATCGCGTCTTGCCTCTGCATGAAGAATGTGTCGATGATGTGCAGGTGGTGTCTTCGGAATTGGCTGCCGATGCACCTAAGTGTGTGTCTGAGTGTGCTGATGTGCATGTGGTGCCCCTGCATTCGGCGGCCAGTGCAGTGGGGGACCAACCTGCGCAAGCACCTGCAGAGGGGGGCAGCACGAGGGCGGAAGCCAAGCGCGGCCGTCGGGTCCGGAAACGAGCCAAGAAGCACCGCTCCAAGCAGTTCGATACCGGCTTCAAGCTACTCGTCGCGAGTCACAACTGGCAGGGTAAAACGGGATACGACAACGTAGGCATGGCGGAATGGGCATCATTCTACAAGCACGAGGGCTGGCTAGTCATCGGGGCTCAGGAGCACCGCATGGGCAAGAAGCAACTTTCCAAATGCAGCCTGGATGGATTCCGGATTTTTGGAAAACCTGCGGAGGTCAGCGAGAAAAATCGCTGCAAGGGTGGGGTTCTATTCGCGGTGGCTAACTTCCTTGGTCCGTATTGCAACCTGGTGTCAGCCCCCGTCGACCACCGGCAGCAAGTGTGGCTGCGTATCGCCTCGGGTGTTACCGGCGCTCAGGATATCTATGTGGGCAACGGCTACTTTCCCCAGGAAACGCAGGAAGAAGAGTCGTCAGAGGCGTATGCGGCCTGGCAGGCAGCTATAGCTTTTTTTGGAGCCAAAGGTCTTGTGGTCACGGTGGCGGATGCCAACGCGAAGCTCGGGCCGGCATGCAGCCGAAAAGAGGAGGGCATCGTCGGTCAGCACGGGGAGGTCGATGATAAGGGAGCACCGGTACGTTCGGAGAACGGCAAGAGACTCGCGGCTGTCCTCGTCGCTACGGGCCTGCGAAATCTGAGCGGCTTCTCGTGCCCAGTGGAAGGATCCTACTGGTGGTCCCGGCGTGAGCAGCGCGGCATGGGCACAGGCAAGCACCTCCTCGATTACATCTGCGCGTCGCCAGGCTTGGCATCTGGAGCAAAGTTCGGAGTATGCGAAGATGATCTTGATACGGACCACAAGGCAGTATGGGCCGAACTGACTTGGAGCGGCCAGCGCCGGCCGAAGCGGGCTGCGAAACCTTACAGGTCCTTTCGTGTTGATAAGCTTATTGGTGCTGGTTCTCGGGTAATGATCACGCTGCGAAGCAAGCGCTGGATTATCTACGCGACAAGTTCGATGACGTATTCCAGCATTGCCTACAGAAGCTTGGAGTGCATCAGCTGCCTGAGCTTGACCTATCGGGTGGTGCCGACAGCCAACGGGTGGTAGATGACGTCACCGAGCGAGTGGCGCAGTCCTTCCGAATGGCGGCGCACCGGGTCCTTGGCTCCAGATGTATACGGCCCCGTTTCACCAACAATTGGTTCGACGGGGAGCTAAAGGAGCTCATTCAGCAGCGCCGGGAGGCCTACGCAGCATACAGGAGGGATGAATCGAATGCGGAAGCCCGTCTGAATTGGCTACGGCTCCGCAAGCAAATTCGGAAGGCAACTCGGGCCAAGAAGTCCGCCTCCTTCAAGCAAGTGCAGGAAGAAGCGGTCAAATGCCAACGCGAGCAATCCTCAAAGCGCTTTTGGCTACTCGCGAATCGGCTTGGCGGGGCACGCAGAACGAAGGTCTCCGCGCCGGTGCAAAGGGAGGATGGCTCACGGCGTGTACGCTGCCGGAAAAGGTCGCTCGGTGGGAGGAATTTCGGAAAAATTCGGTGAAGCCACGGGAAAATCCGGCAAGTGCGACTGTTGTGGTGGAGTGCTGTGCAGAAGCAGGCTCGCTGGAGTGGGAGGAAGCCGAAGCTAAGCGGCAGTTCCACTGGAACGATCGCTTCAGAGATGAGGTGGCCCGGGCTATGAAGGAGCACGAAGTAGGTGAAGACACTTGCGAAGAGCTGGACAAGCCGTTCACGCAAGAGGAGGTCCTTGCAAGGCAACGTGCCCTGAATAACCACAAAGCTTGTGGCGAGGACAAAGTGAAGAACGAGATGCTCAAGTATGGCGGCGCCTACATCAATGGCTACTTAACGCAGTACTTCAACTGGATTCGAGAAGCCGAGAGGACTCCAAAAGCTTGGGGCAAGGGAATCATCGTCAATATCCCCAAGGGTGGGGATCCTACGGATCCTGACAACTGGAGGGATATCTCGATTATTAGTTGCCTTGGTAAGCTGTATCTGTCCTTATTAGCTACTCGTCTAACGCTCTTCGTGGATGGCCCGGATAAGCTACGTCCAGAGCAGGGAGGCTTCCGCCCGGGGCGTCGCACTACGGATCAGGTCTTTACCCTTTGGCAGAGGTTGAAGGGGCGTCAGCAGCAGAAGCGGGAGTCGTATGTCCTGTTCGTCGATCTACGCAAGGCTTTCCCGTCTGTTTGGAGAGATGGCCTATTTGAGAGGCTCTGGAAGCTGGGTGTAAGGGGCAAGTTCTGGCGCACGCTACGCAGGTGCTACGAGCAGACTTCGTCGCAAGTGCTAGTTGATGGAGCACTCACCCCCGAAGTACTGGAGGGTGTAGGCGTCCAACAGGGGTCCCCTCTCTCTCCCACACTCTTCAACGTCTTTATGGATGAGCTGTGTGATCGGCTGGCGAGTGCCCTCAAGATCACGGATGTGAAGCGGCTGAACGACATCAAGGCACTTCTATACGCGGACGACGTGGCCCTCATCGCTCACAGTCGCACCGAGCTCCAGAAGATGGTCAATGTTGTGGCCAAGTTCGCGAAAGATTACCGGCTGGAAGTCAACTTTAAGCCCGGCAAGACGGAAATCATGCCCATTTACACGTCGAGCAAGGCGAAACGACCAAGTATCAGGGAGCGAGGTGAGCCCGTGGTGTGGTTTCGCGGCCAGAAGCTTTGTGTCACCAGTCAGTACAACTACCTGGGAGTGGTTATCACCGACGACCTGAAGTGGAAGGAGCAGGCCCTGCGGGCTACGCGTGTCACTGAAGTCGCCACCGCAGGTTGGTACTATTTGTGGTGTGCAGGTGAGATACAAGCTAGGTATCGTCTCATGTGCTGGAATCAACTTGTGGGGGCCAAGCTGAAGTACGCCTTCGATGTCTGGCGTGCCCCCGTATCGCAGCTCACCAAGCTGGAGGCAGCAATGCTGCGCCCCATGAGGATGATTCTCGGCATCAGCCCTAAGACAAGCAAGTGGATTACACTCTTTCTGGCGCGCTCTTTCAGTGCGGAGCGTTTGCGGCGGGCGGCGCAATTGAAGTTTTATGGACGGCTGCGTGTTCTACCGGAGAAGCGATTTCCTGTCATCGCATCTCAAGTCAAATCCGACTGGACTGCGGAGGCCGAAGGCGCTATCAGGGACTCAATGGATCTACAACAAGGGCTTCAGGAGCTCCTAAATAGCTCAGAGAAGGACCTCGAGGGTTGGAGTTCGACTGTGGACAAGTGAGCCCTTCAGCAGGACGTCAAGATGGTGCAGCAACTGATGTGGGACAAGCGAGAGGCAGGCAGCGATCTTACTGATGGCCTGCGAGTCATCCTAAGACAAGTCTTTGGAACTAAGGAGTTCCCAAGATGGGTAGCCCTTGATGATGCGCATTATAATCTGCTTCGGAGAAGGTTGCTCAGCTGCAACAACCGCCTTCGGTTGTACCGCAGCAAGTTGGTCAGTGGCATGTCCCCTCGCTGCTTCTGTTGTCATGATGATGTCAATGAGTCCCTTGCGCACTTCTTATGGGATTGCCCCATGCATGAGGGGAGACGTAAGCAGCTGTTGCTGAGTATGCAGAGGCTCGGTGGCATGGCTGTGGGGGGTGCTGAGGGGGATGGAGGGAGTAAGGAGGGTGGTGAGGTCGTAGGCGGTGAGGTTGTGGTGGAGGATGTGTTGCTTGGGCGGGAGCGGGAGGGCTCTGTGCGGCAGGGTTGGGATGATATGTCGCCTGTGGATCAATCACGATTGTTTTGTAAGCTTTTTCAGGGTAAGTCGCGCTTCCGCAGTAACTTTAGGCTTGCTGCGTTGTTAGGGGTTACAGCGTTGCGTCCCCTTCAAAGTTGGATGTGTTGTTTGGATCATATGTGTCTGAGTGTTGGTCTGCTAGGGAGGGTAAAAGGGAGGAGCTTGGGGTGGAGGATGGGGGCGAGGAGGTGATTGACCTCACTGAGGTTCCATCAGCTTCTGTCCCACCCTTTCCCCCAAGTGACGTTGATGTTGCGCGGCGCGGCCGTCCGCGCAGTGTGGACGTCCTGGCTAGAGAGAGGGGTTCGGGAGTGCAGCGTAGTGTCTCCGAGTTCTTCTCTTCAGCTAACACCCTCGCATCTAGCTCTTC
>WBZZ01001862.1:112500-142500 GCA_019918135.1 Paulinella micropora
ACTCTCACCCGGGAGTCAAGAGGTTATGTCGATGGTGGCTACCTGGCTTGCTGGGGCAAGCATGTATCGATTAGATTATATAGATGATATGGCAGCTCCCCCCAGTCAAGCTAGGCCTGGTCGACAAGAAGAGGATTAGGTCCTACGCACCCCCTATCCTATGTTGAGTAACATTATATATGTGACACAGATACAGTATGGTCATAATACATATATAATATTAATATATATATATATATGATCACGTAGGTAGCCATAATATATAGAAACAAAATATATGATAACATTTCCATCTGTTGTTGATCTATCGTAAAGTATGATCGACTTGAACTATCAACTATTTATCTATCAGGTAGTATGAATTTATAAATTTGTCCCGTAGAGGGGTATAAAATGGAAACAAAATAATATGATATATGTGGACAAAGACACAATATCTGTAATTATCGGCCTGTCTGGTACATCCGGCTGGTCTGACGTGCATCCGTGTTGTTCCACACCCCCGTGTGGCACGTTCACCGACCAGCCGGACTCCATGTCGGCTTCTTATAGATTTTTATGTATATAAGTGTATAGAGATAGAAATTATAAGCGAAGCGGGAGAAGCAAGCCGAAGGGACGGGAACTCTGGGAGGAATGGGCCATGGTTCATCCAGCCGCTAATGTCCTCCTTCAACGCCGGGGCCTACGGGCCGTTCTGTTGGCCTGGCACTGGGCCGGTCACATGCGCGTCATGATCGTCACGTCGGTACTTGGCTATCCGTTCACCTGTACAACTTATGTGTATGCGAGAAATTATTATATTGCATACTCCGCGATATAAAAGGAGTCCAAGTTGATAATCCTTTTCCCCGAATGATCTAATACGAGAACTGATCGGATTTTATCTTGAGTTTGGCGCGAGTTTCCTTACTAAGCACAACGGAGATTTTTCCAGCCAAATAATTGAATTTTTCTACCGTAAATTTTATGTTGGTGAATAAATCCGCGATATTTTCCTCCGTGGGGACCCGGAACAGTTTTAACTTTCCTTCCCTTACGAGTTGTGCTAATAGGTGGTACCGAACCTCTATGTGTTTAGTCCGAGCTTCCCCTAGCCCTCTCTCCGATAATAATATTGTCCTTCGTTATCCTCGAAGAGAGGAGTAGGGCCCTTCAAGATTTATTCCGATATCCCGTAGAGTTTGCTGTAACGCGAGAAGTTCTCTGACTGCCTCATTTGCTGAAACGGTCTCTGACTCTAACGTAGATTGAGCTATCACGGAAAACCACGAAATTGGCGTTCCGTTGAATAAATAGACATATCCGGATCTTGATTTTCGCGAGTTCTTATCCCCCGCAAAATCCGAGTCTACAAATCCGACTACCGGTTGTTCCGCGATAATTCTGTCTACATTAGCGAGAACTGGCACACTGAACATGTCCATTCCGGGTATTGCGGGCTTACCAATGATATCATCGATTGCGTTGGCCGCTGCACAAGATTCCAGGTTAGGCTTCCAAGATTCCGGAGTTTTAGGAACCGAGAAATTAGTTTCTAGCAACTTCCGTAAATTTCGATCTCCTCTCCTGAAAAATAGCGCTCGCGGGGTTAGAAGCCTCAAGAACATCCGGTGCACCATAGCATAAGACATCTCCGGATTAGGGACCTGAGACTTAGCTGCTATACTCAAAGGGCATATAAGGAGGGGCCTGGTGTGGACAGCTAAAAAGATAACCATCCCTATCATGCATCTAAGGTCATAGCGTAAAAGGCGATGGTCCTTCTTTAGGGGAGCGGGGTTATCTGAAGTGAACGGCGTTTTAGCCGGTATCTCCTTCATATAACCCAACTCCTCTAAGATAAACAACTCATACTTACGCTGATGCAAAGTAATCCCCTTTTCAGTCTGTATAATCTGAATGTTTTTGAATTCAGTAGCCTTGCTTAGGTCCTTGCACCGGAAGCCTCTCTTTTCGAACAGTTTCACCATCCTGATGTGCCTTTCCTGTGATGCCGCATGGCAGCCATCATCGACATGAAAGGACACCAGTTGGGTAGTTAAGGGGCTACTCCCATGCTTTACGAAAGAGGCTCTGTCTAACGTGAGAGGCTTGAAACCGTGTTCAGTTATGAGCTCCCCAGACAGCAGCACGTCATACCAAAGACGGCCTGCCTCCGGGTGTCCGTCTAGGGCTTTCTTCAGAAGCCAGACATAGTCTGCCATCTGGAATTCGGCCGGCGGTTTGACGTATATGTCATATGGGAGGTTCGCGTGCAAGTAGGCGGTCGTGAAGTCAATCAGCCATAAGTCTATCCCGAAAAAGGCTGCATAGGCTATCATGAGCAAAATGGTCCTGTGCTGGGCTGTGGGAGAGTAAGTCTTTTTGGGATTGTACTGGGCATAAGCTTTTAGAAGATCCCCTCTAAGGTTTATCCGGCCTTTGTGGAATTCATCCGCAGTACCTTGTTGTTTTACCGTGTCGATCCATTTTATAGGGATGATGGGTGTGCCCGACATTTTGGCTTCGCTCACTTTTCGCCAAACAAACGATTTTAGTTCTTTGAGCTGTTCGAATTCTTTCTGCCTGGCTTGTTTACTGTCTTTAGGTTTTTGTACTACGGGGAAATCCGGGAATTTCTCACTCACAAGACAATACTCCGCCCGGTTTTCCTCCCGGGCACATATCGCAACATGAGCGTTCTTCGTTCTCTTTCCCGTGATAATGTTTTCATTTGAAATTTCCGCCTGTTCATGTGATCTCCATCCCGGCTTATGTGCTGCCCTCTGCACCTCTACCCTCTCCCTCTCCCCCTCGGCAAACGCAAATTCTGAAGTGATCTCAACCCCGGGATCGTTAGTATCGGGATCAAAATTAGGATTTGTGTTGGTCGATAAGGGTGGTGGTGCGGTTATGGCTTTTTCCTCCCGGTGTTCGGGTATTGGCGCAGTTTGTTGCGGGACTTGGCGTATTTTACGATTTCCGTGTCTAATATCTTGTCTGTAACACAGTCGTCAAACAAGACACTGTGCGCGGGAAAACGTTTAGATTTGTGAGTAACGGGGGCAGAAGGGGCCGTCGCTGTCCCCCGCCGTATTGCGGTTTCCCGTTTGTCCCCGTAAATTAACCTAGCCCACTGCTCCCGAAAGCTCTAGCCGGGATTTCCACATACGTTCCGGACAATTTTTGCTTTTCTTTGGGCTTGCGCCCCCTTCTTGCTTTCTTCATCTCCCCCTGCTTATCGCTCGACTGGGCAACTTTAGGACTCGGAGGCTCTAAAGGGGGTGGGTTCGAGCCCACGAACACCGGCCCTTCTTCCGCCTCACTATCCTCGTCAGTTTGCTGAGCGTGGGGCGACTCTGCGGAGGGAGATTCCTGAGTGAGGGTCGGAGCGGGAGGAAGAGTTCCTACAGGGGGGATTCCTCCCCCTGCCGGAATCTCTCCACCCGGGTCCTCCCCTAGAACGATTTCTTGACTTTCTGGGGTCATCTGATGCGATAGGGGAGAGGGGGGCTGTTCCCAATTGACAGAAAACATCTCGTTTGAGGCATCTTCTCTTTCAAGAGACTTAGATGCCCCCCTCTTTCCTAATTTCCAAACGTCAAAAATAACGTCACGGACATTACCGAATATTTTCCTCGCAACCGATCATATACCCGAATATTTTCCTCGCAACCGATCATATACCCGATAATATCCGTTGTTTCTTTCATACCCGAGAAATAAAACTTTCCTCCCCCTCTCACCCTTTCCCCTCTTTGCGTCGACTTTCATGTATGCTAGACACCCGATAGGGCGTAAGTGACGCAAAATGGGTTTCCTCTTGTGAATGATTTCATAAGGAGATTTCCCCTTAAAGGGACCACGGGCAAGGGGTAGGAGGTTGCCGAAATAGGTGGAGGCTTTCTCCCTCTCAGTCCACATGGACTCGGGGAGCTCGGCATCGCTTATAACTGCCCTCGCGGGTCCGCCGCACGTTTGGTGGGCTCGTTCTATTTTAGCAACTGCCTGCTTCTCCCCCGTCGGAGCCTCTAGGAGGACTGGTTGATTTGTATCAATCCAAGTCTGAAACTCCTTTTCCTTACCATATTCCTGGTCACAAGTAAGGAATTTTACTTGTCTTCCCGTATGCCGTTCAAAGAAGGCAACGGCCTTAAGGAAACATGTGAAAAACTTATTCTTGTGCCTCAGGTGATAGTCTAACTCGAATCCGGACGCAAGACATTTGACGGTGAACTTATAGTTCTTTCCGTCCCACGATGTGGTATTCCACCAACCCTGAGTATCCATGGTTATATGGACCACAGGGTGGCGTTCTACCACATGGTGATTGTCTTTGAAATGGGCACTCTTTTTATCTTATTCATTAAACACCACTCGCACCTCATTATTCGCTCCCTCCACTCCTTCCCCACTATCTTTACTCCCATATAATTACTTGCTTGCTTGCTTGTCTTGCTTGCTTGTCTTGCTTGTCTTGCTTGTCTTGCTTGTCTTGCTTGCTTGCTTGCTTGCTTCCTTCTTTCCTTCCTTGCTTGCTTCCTTGCTTGCTTCCTTGCTTCCTTGCTTGCTTCCTTGCTTCCTTGCTTGCTTGCTTGCTTGCTTACATTTTCTCTGTTTGTTTCAGGCCGATCCGAAGGCCAATCAGCCGCCTGCTGCCAAGAAGGCAACTAAGATTGCTGCTGCCCCTTCCGCTGCTGCCCCTTCTCAAGAGGTAATCTGATTATTCACTTGCATTGATCTAGTATTACATTTGCTCTGTTTGTTTGAGGCTAATCACCCGGATGCCAAAGCCCATAATAAGAAGAGGAAACCAAATGTTGCTCATTCTGCTGCTACCCCTTCTCAAGAGGTAATCTGATTATTTACTTGCATTGATCTAGTATTACATTTGCTCTGTTTGTTTGAGACCAATCAGCCGGCTGCCAAGGCACCTAATAAGAAGATTGAAACTGTCAAGCCAGCTAACAAGAAGAAACTAACTGCTGGAGGCCGCTTGCTTGCTGCGTCTCAAGCTAAGCTTCAGTCTTCGCAATCTTCCGCTGCTGCCTCTGCTGCAACGGTATAGTATGAGTCACTTGCATTGCTCAAGTAATACATTTGCTCTGTTTGTTTGAGGCCGCTGGAGCGCTAGCAAGCGGCACGCAAGAGGGGTCAAGTAGTCTGCTTGCTTACATACAACGAATATATTTTGTTTTTGTGCCTAGTAGCGAATATGCTGCATCACTTCACCTGCAGCAGCAAAGATCGCCCACCCAACAGAGCAGGCAAGTGCAACAACAGCTGGCATCGCTCGCCAGACTTTGCGAGCATACTAGGAACAGCGTACAAGGCGTGGTACCGGCTAATGGTGCAGCCATTCAGCCAGAGAAGGCAGGCGCCGGCGATGGTGCAGCCAAGCAGACAGCCGTAGAGAAGGACGGCGCCGGGGATGGTGCAGCCAAGCAGCCAGCTGTAGAGAAGGACGGTGCCAGCGATGGTGCATGCGCAGCCAAGCAGCCAGCTGTAGAGAAGGACCGTCACGGTGCCGGCGATGGTGCATGCGCAGCCAAGCAGCCAGCTGTAGAGAAGGACGGCGCCGGCGATGGTGCATGCGCAGCCAAGCAGCCAGCTGTAGAGAAGGACAGCGCCAGCGATGGTGCAGCCAAGCAGCCAGCTGTAGAGAAGGACGGCGCCGGCGATGGTGCAGCCAAGCAGCCAGCTGTAGAGAAGGACGGCGCCGGCGATGGTGCAGCCAAGCAGCCAGTTGTAGAGAAGGACGGCGCCAGCGATGGTGCAGCCAAGCAGCCAGCTGCAGAGAAGAACGACGATCAGCTTCTCTCGGTTTTCTTTGCGACTGTCAGCTTTTCAGGGAAAGAAACGAAGTGGCCGTCGATTCTAGTGCCCCTTACGATTGCCTTACGTATAAGTTTCCAAAGGACGCAACTAAAGAAATAAAAACGCTCATGCAGCAAGGGTACCTGATTTTTCTTAAAGCTGCAAATTGCTTGATTGTTTTGTTCAGGATGTTGATTGTGTACCTGCCAACAGTCGACGCAGAGACCCTCTCTTATTTTGCTTTGGTCGACTCAATGTTTTGGCCTGATGCCTACACGATGCTTGAGGTAAGCACGCAAATGAGGGTGATGTTTGCTGGCCTGCCTGATTGTTTTAGGTCGGTTCGTGGGTGAACTTATACTGCAGCAAAGGCGAAAATATCATCGTCGGGTAGGCATCATAGTTTCTCGCAAGTTTGGCAGCAGTAATATAATATCATATGTAGTCCCGGCGTCTTGGTGCGTCCAGCGCCCGGCAACATCAACAAGTTCGAGATCACAGGCGCTTCGCTTCTGATCGCCAGGGAAGTGGATGGTAAAGGCCGGGAAGTGGAAGTGTCAAGCGTCGCTTTAAGCTGCAGTTTGTTGACTTTCTGTTTGTCAACAAGGTGGAGACAGAGAAGCTCAGGGCAACAAGGTGGAGACAGAGAAGCTCAGGGCAGACATGGTAACGGGAGCAAAGAAGTGCATAATTCAGTAGTACATTGCTCTTTGGTGTTGGGTCACCGGCCCCGGCTGCCCAAGTATCCCTATAATAGTAAGTATTGGGAGAAAAACCATGACATTCCGTGTATTAAGCAATATGCCATCGCGGACGAGCGCGGCGATTCCTCTGTGTCAACGCATTCCCTTGGCTCCGTCGGGCGTGATGATGATACCTCGGAGTGCATGAGGTAATAACTAATACCTTATTTTTATTTGGAACCTCATTAATGATTCATTGTTGTATAGTTTGAACGGCAGCCACCGGTTGGACTTTGACTCCGATGCCGCTTATGAGCATTATGATTGGCGGTCAGCTTGATATCATTTAATTTTGCCATGCGCAATTAGTTCCACGTGCACGTACATGCCATGGGTTATGCATTGTCTTGCAAGACGTATCAAAGCGGATGAAGATGGGTTCGACGCGGACGACTTGTACACTCCTGAAGTCACTGCTGAGGCGGACGAGACTACTAGTTCCGAAAATAGAAGAAGAGGAGGCAGACGAGAGACCTGATACTTCTGGTACTAGTACTCGTACCCCAGCAAAGCCTGAGCACCAACCTACAAGGTTCTTCATTTATTTTACAAACGCTTGCAGTCATAATCATTGTATGTTTGCAGCATGCTGCTTACCCCATCATCGTCCGACGCGGCGGCCTCTGCTGCTCGTAAGGCTGGCGCAGCTGCTCCCACCGGCCAAAAAAAATGGAAGCAGCCGATGCAAGGTCCCTCATTCATTGTAGTCACTTTTTGTGCTTGCATTCATACGTTACTGTTTGCTGCAGCAGGAACACGCCGCCAGCATCAACCGACCCGGCGGCCGATGCTGCTAGTAATGCTGGCGCAGCGACTCCCACCGGACAAAAGACAAAATTAACAGCCGCTGATGCAAGGTGCCTCATTCATTGTAGTCTCTTTTTGTGCTTGCAGTCATACGTTCCTGTTTGCTGCAGCAGGAAGACGCCGCCCGCACCCGACCCTGCGGCCGATGCTGCTAGTAAAAAGGCTTGCGCAGCGACTCCCACCGGCCAAAAGAAAAAATTGGCAGCCGCTGACGCAAGGTCCCTCATTGATTGTAGTATCTTTGTGCTTGCAGTCATACGTTCCTGTTTGATGCAGCAGGAACACGCCGCCAGCAACGACCGACACGGCGGCCGATGCCGCTAGCATCCTTCTCAGCTTTTCTCGTAAGGCTGATGCCGCTACTGGTGCAGCGACTCCCACCGGCCAAAAAAAAACGAAAGCCGCTGATGCAAGGTCCCTAATGTATTCTCTTTTTGTGCTTGCGCATGCAGTCATAAATTCCTGTTTGCTGCAGCAAGACGTCGCTACCGTCAGTGACATCGGGCCGTGCTACTCCCAGAAGGGTAAGTACGCTATCGAAATTTTCTATTTCAATTCTCGATCGCACTTCCGGTTGCGACGAGAATGATATCAGCGGAATGGAAACACCTACAATTTGGATCAAGCCGCAAAACACAGGGAAACTGGGCGATGTGGCAGTACGCGAAGGTAACTACTTCGATGGGCGCCAAGCTCCACTTCTACAATTCTGGGGCAAGTGTGTGGACAAGGAGGAAGATCCCGAAACTTTCAAGACCATGCTCAGTAATCCTGGCAGCAATTGCATGCAAATCCGCAACAAGCTCTGGTACGTGACGAGCGAGATGCGATCGCAGCTCATTGCCGGCAAAAAAAGTCAGCCAACAACGCCGGGGGTCTGTTGAACCACGCGCCTGCCGGCTTTGACAACGTCACGTTTGTTGTCCGCAAGGGATTCGATTATCCAATTGCCCAGGCGCTCACTAACATCGAGGTGGGGGCTATACCGTATTCAACTTCGGGGTCCTGTATTGGACCAAGCATCCGAAGGCTAAAATTCCTCGATTATTACCTGCAGGCTTCGGCAAGGTACTAATATTGTTATGTCTGTGTCTATATATGTGTTTAATGTTGCTTGTACAGGATGGCAAGCTCAAGTGGTTTGATGTACCTAAGGCCAGCAAAGGGGTAAGTCACTATGCTTGAGTGAATAGTAGAGTTCGCTTTGCTGTGTTAGGTAGATGTGCCCGTGAAGGAACCAAGAATCCACCAAAAAGTAACACTGACGGCCATTGTGATAAGCGGCCCAAGGGGGGGAACGTAAATCACAATAAGTTAAAGTGCCGTTGTTTTGCATGCAAAGCTTTTCGTCGTGCAAACGACATTCCTGATCCAGCATCTCGCAAGGAATGGCAGCAGCTGGCAAGTCTCGTTCCTGGCGCCGCGGCCGGGGAAAGTTTTCCTCTTGCAGATCTAGCAGTCCGTCGCCTGTCAAGGACACTGAGGGCGCAAGCCTGGAGGAGGAGGAGAAGGAGGAGGAGGCTGAGGACGAAAGCCTGACGGACACTCATAGTATTACTGAGGGTGCAAGCGCTAGCACGTCGGTCACAGGGGATAAGACTCCGCGAGGAGGTCGTAAGCCGTCTATGCGAGGTGGACTTAAGCTGCCTAAGGTAGTTCAGCCAAGCAAACACCCAGAGCCAGAGCGCAAGCAGCAAGAGCGCAAGTGCGGCCCGGTCCTATTCAGACGTCTACGCGAGGTGGTCCTAAGCAGCCTAAGGTAGTTGAGCCAAGCCCAGAGCCAGAGTGCAAGCAGGGAGAGCGCAAGTGCGGCCCGGGCTGCCGGTGCACTGTTTGTGACCCGCATGGTGAAACTTGCGAATGCGGGAGGTCAACTTGTCAGCCGCCCAGCAAGCAAGCCACCGGTCAAGCAAGCAACCAATCAAGCAACCCGCAAGCCACCAATCCATCGCAAGCAAGCAATCAATCAAGCAATGAAGCCAGACATCGGGTTAGGAACGGAGAAGAAACTGATGCGTTGGAACTTGCGTTGAGTGGCAATGGCAACCAGTCTGCATAGCTAAATGCACTGCGTGGGCGGAACACGAGTGGGAGCGGCAGAGGCAACTTTTCGCCTTTTGCAGCGTATCTGGCGTATCAATCTTCACAAAATACAAACGCTTTCTACACGTTTTTGGCTTCGATGTAATGCGGTCATCGCGGTCAGTGTTGGTACATCGCGGTCAGTGTTAGTGGTAGTTCATGTGTGCCCATTAAAAAATTTTTCATTTGAAAGAATAGGGCTGACACGTGCAATTTGTTTGACGTTTTGTTTATGAACTTGTACGTATCAGTTTCTTTCTTCAACCAACAGCATGTTCTTGCATGCAGAAAACCTGTCCGTAAGACTGTCAGCAAAATTACCGGATCAATAAGTAATGTTTTTAAGTCATTAAACATCTATTCATATCTTTATAAAAAGTTTTTTAGCTGTAAAACTAATTAATACGCTTGGAAATTAATAAAATTAATTGAAAAAAGTGTTTCTGTAATTCTATCGCAATGCCAGGCAAAGTCTCATGGTCTTAAGACTACAAGACCTTTGGATCCTTATTATTTACCACTTCGTCAAGCTTGTCCCCCCGAGTCCGACGTGTTATCATCGTCGGGCTTGGGAGTCTCGCTTACCGGAGGAATAGTAGTGGAGCTATCCATGGGCTCGTACCACTCGTTAGGATTGAGTGGTGGGGTGCCTGGGGGGTCAAACACCGTCAAGTGGTTCGGGAGTGCCCTCCCTCTAGCCACAGTTTGATCCTCCTCTATCAGAATGAGCTTTTTGAGCACTATCACTTGGTTGTTCTGATGTATGACGGCGAAACCCTTACGTACCCATGCCGAAGTGGCAACTAATCCGTATTTTAGGTGCGGATTGTAAGTGGTATGTGCATCGAGAACACTGACTTCTTCCCCATGAGCTCCCGACAGATTCATGAGAACCTTTCCTTTGTACTCAGTCCTTATGCTCCCTTTTGCTATACGGAATTTCTGTGGGGCCCTCTTAAGACTAACGAACGTAGGTCTATATGGGGACTGTGTTTCGCTTGCACCACTGTCGTCTACCCACACTATATTATTCTTGTCAGTTTTATGGTCAGAGTTGCTGTCCATTAACATGATAGAACATTCAGTGTGTGCGTTGTCCGGTGTTTGTTCTAGAGTGGTGGTGTCCGTGTCTTGTGGGCTCTTGGGTTCATCTCCCTCCGGCGGTGTCACACCACCCAACACAGCCTCGAGATCCTCTACTTCTTTCACCATGTAGGGGAAGGATGAAACAATACCCCTTGCAAATGGGTCGTTGTGTTTATAATTAGTACCGAGAGTAATAATGCAGTCGTGCATAGCATAATATAGCTCTGTATAGAACTTGTCATACTCCCCCTCCTGACTTGCAATCAACCCATCTCTCACAGTTCTACTCTTGAGCCCCTGATTGAGGACAGTGACCAACCTTTGTATTTCTTCAATAAGGGGTAATCCCCCACCTCTTAGTACCCGTTTTCCGTCCTTTACCCAAACACTACTACTCTCAGCACTACCTGGTTCTCCTTCTTCCGTGACCAAAGGAGGTCCAAATAAAGATGGTGAGGGTGTGTTGGGTGGCACGGTGGTAGATTGCAAAGGTGTGATGTGAGTCAAAGTTGGTACAGACAAAGGGGGTGCAAACAATTCAACATCTCTCACACCAACTACTCCCCCTACTCCTCCCCCTACTCCCCCTACACCTACTTCCCCTACTTCCCCTCCTACTGCTCCCACTCCCCCTACAGTTGTAGTAGTAGTAGTAGTAGTAGTAGTAGTAGTAGTAGTAGTAGTAGAGTTGAGAAGAGAGGTAGTTGTGATGCTGGGTTGGACTGTGGTAGTACTCTCTCTCCACAATGTGACGTGTTTAAACAAAGTGGCGGGTTCGTAATACATAGCATCATGGGGAGGGAGCAATCCTAAGTTCAGCTTCTCTCTGTACTTGGTTAATATCTCCTCTCTCTCTCTCTTTCTCTCTTGTTCAATGTGGAGTGAGCAGAAATCGTGGTCTATCAATCTAGCTGCACATCTCCCACCTTGCACTCCCTTCCTCGCCGCCCCCAAACCTCCATGAGCACCTAACCCCTGTGTCTAGCGCTGTTGCCTCGCACTGTTTACTTCTCGTGACATGACAACTGTCTATACGTACTGGTCTACCGTGGAGGTTGAGGGGTGGGCCACCTACCTCTCGCAACGTGACTGGGCTGTACCCTTTCACGAGGATTTTTACGTACCCTACCCTTGTACGTCTGAGGGCCCAATTCCCTTCCAAAGGTATGATTTGGTTTAGGGGAGTTGGGTCGCCAGCCATATCAAGGGTGATCAAAAATTTATTCTCGTGAAGGGGTGGGATAGTGGGGCGAGTGTGTGTGGAGTCATTTTGTGTAGATGATGCATGTCCTTTCTGCTCTCCTCTACGCACACTACCCTCCTCACCTCCTTCCTCTCTACTTCCTGCGCCAGGTGGCTTAAGTGCGTGAGATAAAAGTGGTATGAGGGTGTTGGTTGAAAGGGAGGAGGTCGTCGTCCTTCTTTCCTCTGTCTGTCTCTTCTTTTTCTCTTCCCATCATCATAATGACCATGTGATGGATCCCCAAGTCACCTTCCACTTCTGATTGTTTTCAGATTCAGAAGGGAACTGGTCAGTTGGGTGTTCATCTTCCTCTTCGTTCTCAGAGTGAGAGGGTGAGCTGGAGGAATCAGATGATTAAGCGTTTAGACTTATCATTTTCTTCTTTTTAATGAAGTCTGCTGCTTTCAGCTTTCGTCTTTCTCCTCTGCTATCTTCTTTCTTCTTCTTCTTCTTTGTTCCTTCTTCTTCTTTCTTCTTGTGTCTGTCTGTCTTCTCACTCTGTCTGTCCTCTCTCTTCTCCTTTCCTCGCAACTTCTCAGAGACTCTAGTCCTCCTTCTTATGGGACACCTCAAGGGACCGTATCCATCCTTGGGGCAATCCTTGAGTTGACACCTCACTAGACAGAAAGCTATCTTGTGGTCAGGGGATAGGCAGTTCCAACAAATACTATTTTCTCCCTCGCCATAAGTCTGTGACAACTTGTCCTTCGTCTTGACCTGTGCTACCCCTGCTACTGTGTTGATAGTGGTAGGATCACTCTTAGAACTGCCTGTCCCATAGAGTTTACGCATCCTAGTCTCTGATACATTGCTCTGAGCTAGCTGTTCTACCACCTTGAGAAATTCTGGTAGCTTGGGTCTCTGAGTAGGCAAGAGGGAACACCAGGTGTTGCGATAATAGGCTTGATAAGGAGGAAGGTGTCACAGTTAACTTCGTATTATCATGCCTGTCTTCATCAACTCCGGTATTACTCCCATTGTCTTTTCCTGTGTCTTGATTGTAGTGAGATATTCAGCTAACCAGCTACTCACCTCACTAACCTTCTTGGGATACGAATGGTATAGTTTCTCCTGGTCCTCTTCAAACCTTATGAGGTCGAGGCCTCCATAATGTTTTTTTAGGGCGAGGAAGCATGCTACACCATCTGTATCCCCTTGTCTCATGATATTCATCACTTTTCTATCGTGTGCGCATGATTGGAGTAAGAAAGCGTAGAGCAACCTATTTAGCTTAGCTTCTCTCTCTCTCTCTCTCTCTCTCTCTCTCTCTCATGTGATGCTCATGATATTTGGCTCCAAATTGTAGTGCAAATAGCAGCGAGGGTTTGCTTCCCTCCATGTGATAAGAATCGCTATTTTGATTCCTGGAATCGCTACCCATAGGTGAGGGAAGGGTTGGTAAATTTGTATAAGGTAATGCAAGGCGATGGTGGCGAATATTCTGTCAAGACAGACCCTACCTGAAGTAGATTATTAAAAACTGCACATGCAGGTGTGTGCAGTTAATTCCGGTTGCGCACAAATTAACCAAGGTAGAAATCCTGTTCGAAGCTGCATCTATATCCAACAGGCGGTAGTACTAACTTGTTGACCAGGATGATGCAAACAAATTCAACATAACAACCGATCTTCTGTCCTTTGCCTTACCTCACTGAACAGACCCAAAACAAAAAAAATAGCTGGTAATGATGTCAAACCTGTCTCTGTTGCGCATACAAAGCTGGTGCAGATCAACACATTTTCTGAGGGCAGATGTTCCAAAATAATTTTCTGTTGAAAGTTTCTTCCTTCGAATTTACTCCTATCGCAACTCATGTTTATGACAAGGACATACTCACATATTCACAATTGCTGTCTGCGACGCCTACTTCTGAAATTGGAAGCTACTCCTAGGCAACGAGAGTTTGCAAAGCTTTCGAAGACACTTCTACTCGATCTCAAAACTTGTTTGGGAGGGATTTTGCCAAAAGTTACTTATCAATATTAAGCAGTGTATCCTCTCGTTAACAAAAAGGTTAAAAAAAATAATACCTGTTATCTAGTAAAAAATTGAAAAAAGAATTTAAAAAAAACTTTTGAAAAGAGCAGTGCGGTTTCGAGGAAAGAAAGTGCAACACAACACACCAAAAACCATGCATACAGAAAATAAGAAAAAAGAACCTTATCACAATTCATACAGAGAAGACTTCTCATTAATACCAAACAAAAAACAGATAAGATAACTTAAATTGTCCAGCAATCATGACACTAAAAAAATAAATAAATAAATAAATAAATAAATAAATAAAAAAGCCAATTATTACCAAACAATACGATTATTTACATTAACTTAGTAACGATACAAAGACACCTCCTCAGTTTGAAACATTCTGACATTACAGCATAGTCAACTATGACAGCCGTACCATTTGGACATTCCTTGTTCAAAGCCGGCAACAATCTATATTAGATTAATAAAAAGTCTGTATCAGCAATTCCGCAGAAATATTTCCAAATGTTAATAATTAAAAACTTCGAATAGAACAAGCTTTAAACATCTGCGAAATGTCAGCAGGTATGAACCGATGTGGCTCGAATCAAAAATGAAGGCAGTGTGCGCGGTTACAGATTGTCAAGCAATTCTTTGGCAGCCAAGCTGGCTGGCCGCTTGTCGGGAGATGTTTGACCAGAACGTGTAACTCGACGCTCATCTATGTTGTCCTTCAAAATATCTAAAGAGGCCAGAAGATCTTCTGGAGCAGAGCTATTATAACTTGGACCCTTTGTCATCCACTTATCCATAGTCTCTTGATTCCTTTTACCTTTTTTTTTTTTAGGAGCTTCTGCAACACAGAATAGTTCAGTACAACCGATCAAATCGACCCTACTTATTATTATCTTGACGATTTGGCGGACGGGACCCCGTCGTCATCCATCGTAGCTTGAACCTTTGGTTCTAGAGCAGCAAGCGCGACTGGATCCAGAGGCACTTTTGGCGCTCGCAAAACAGGATTTTGAAATAGATTCTCCACAAAAAACCCACCTCCTCCCAAAACATGTATTAAATGCTATGCTTCACAATGAATATTCTGATCTACCTTGAGATCGGGTTACACTTCGTCTTTCCGCAATCAAGTTCTCCATCTCGACAAGAGCATCCAGATCCGCGGCTTCCTGATCTTCTTCTGTCTCCTTGGGTACAGATGCGGCATCACCCACAGACAAGTTCGACGACTCGGAGGAGACTCGGAGGACGACTCGGAGGACGACTCGGAGGACGACTCGGAGGACGACTCGGAGGACGACTCGGAGGACGACGACGAAGAGGACGACGACGAAAGCGACGCCGAAGAGGATGACGACGATGACGATGACGAGGAGGACGACGAAGAGGACGAGGACAATGAGGACGACGAGGACGACGAGGACGACGATGTCTCCTGCTTGTCAGCTATCGAGCCTGGACCTGATCAAGATGACTCTTCACCTGCACCAGGTGGTGGTGGTGGTGGTGGAGGACTCTTGTCACTTGGTTCTGACACTGCCTCATCCGACTTCTTCTCTTTCGCTTTTTTCCGAGCCTTGTCCTTTTTTTTTGTTTGAGCATCAGTTTCACGTTCCGCTTTGCCCTTCTTCTGTTTCTTTTTCTGCCCTTCTTTTTCTTTCTTCCCGGCGTCAGAGTCACTGTCAGAATCATCCGATTCTGAGGACGATTCAGATTCTGAAGACGAAGACGACGATGAATCGCTCGAGTCCTTGACAGGAGCTGGTGGAGGAATAACAGGCTTTGAACTCTCCTTGTCGGCTTTGATCTCCTTTACCAATCCATCAAAATTCTCTATTCCCAGAACACTGTCCGGGTTCGCAAAGTGCTTCCTACGGAATTCAAAAACATTGCACATCATAGTACATCTACAGGAAAACCATCAAATATGACTTTTTCTTCTTGGAAGGACTCAACGTTGTTCCAGTCTTAGCAGCCGACTCTTGGAGTTTCTTTTCCTCTTGCAGCAGCGCCTTGCGCTGAAGCTCCACTTTTTGTCGCAGCTCCTCAACCTCCACGAGATCGTCAGCGTAGTAGTATTTCAGAAAATTAACTTTTTCGGCCAAAGTCGTGGTCATGGCCTGCAAAAAAAAAAAAAAAAAAAAAAAAAAAAAAAAAAAAAATCAAAATCGAAATTTCGTGAGTTGACAAAGTACCTGGCCGGGCGATGCGAACGGCTTCACAGTTGCCAAAATTTCCTTGATCGAGCCCATGTGGAAAGGTATTTTCTCGATGGGAACTGGCTGGATGTCCCCGTCCTCGTCTTTGAATTGCTCAGCCTTGGTAATGACGTGAGCCATTTTTTTCGTCTGTTCCATGAGACGAACATTGAACCCAGCCCTCTGCTCGACATCGTTATCAAAGGCAAGCACGCAGTATCCCAACGAGACAGCAGCCAGGCTTGCGGTCCCGGACCCACAGCACGCATCAACCACCGCATTCACGGAGTTGTCACCCCCGAACATCGGGATGAGAGCTATATATCATAACATTTGAAATGAGTCCAATACACCAGTCAACAAAGTATGGAATGACCTCTGTCCAACTGGATATGCTCGGACCCCGGATTGACAGTTTCGTGAACTGTGGAGCCGGTTGCCGTCACTTTAGCGTACTGATACTTCTTGGTCTCGTGCTTGACATGGAAGACGTTCCCGGACTCCTGAAATTCTCTGGGAATGATCTTTGCGAGCGCAGTTTTGAACTCCTTGCCAGCTCGTTCAGGGCCTCGAGCATTAAAAGGCTTGGCCTGGGCCTGGGCCATATCCATGAAATTGTTCAAGGTGCTGTCGTACGCCAACAACACAACGGCAAGAGCCTGATACACAACAGAACAATTTGGAAAAAATACTTGTTAATAATTACAAACTATCTCTGTTGTATACCCGAGAAATCTCGTTGGAACCCCTCAAGGTTGGCTTCCATCGAGTATCCACGACAGTGATGAGCAAGGAGTTATAGAAGCCCGCGCGATCGGCAGCATCCAAAACGGTTCCCACGTCGCACAAAGGAACATGGACTCCGACAAAGAACGAGGTCTTGTTTTCTTCTCTGCCATGATAGTCGATCATGTCAGGGAGTGCAAGATCTACAGAACATCCAAAACAATCATTAGCGAGTATTTTTTCAAAACAATCCTGTTGAACAAACGGTACAACACCACGAAATTCACGTACCAACAAGTTGCAGCAGAGCGCAGAGGTACTCCATGTTGTCCCAACCACGCTGGTCCCAGGCAGCCAGTTTCCAACCCCACGGGGCGTTTAAATTGGCGTACTTGAATCGCAATTTAAAAGTGCTCGATTCCGAGTCCTCTTTCACGTACTCAAGAAATGATTTAATCTGGGGGCCTCCAATACCCAAGTACTTCGAAATGAAGTGACAAAGTGTTCTTCAAGGATTTGGTAGATGACAGAATATCGATGTCCGGATGGTGAATCGAAAGAACAGAAACAATTTCTGTCACGTAGCTTGCTACGGTCTCCTTGTCGTCGTCATCAGGATATTGGATGTCAAAAGGAAACCTCATTGTGTTCAAGTCGCACTTCAAATCTGCAAATGAAGAGGACGAATTGGACGAAGAGGATGAAGAGGACGAAGAGGATGAAGAGGACGAAGAGGAAGAAGAGGACGAAGAGGCAAGGGACACACCAGCCAGAGCAGCCCTCGCAGCAGCATCTTTCCGGGCTTGGAAGCTAGTGGACGCCTGTTCCAGTTTTTGCTTGTCGAGCTCATCCAACTGGTCCCACAGTTGCTTTGCTTTGGTAAGGTCTTGCGTTCCTTCCTGGTCGTCGTCGTCGTCGTCGTCGTCGTTGTCAGATCCCACCTTTCTGCTCTTGGCCGCTTTTGCAAACTTCAAATTCTTTTTCCCATACGCAGCAGTCCGCGCAATGTTCTCCAGGATGTCCGGTGTGATCGCAGGTCCGAGCAAAGACTTTATTTTCCCCATCCTGAAATCAGTCTTCTCCCCGAAATGAGCTCCGATGACAACTAGCAAAGTGGTCATAAACTTGTTGATTTGCAACCACTGCTTTGCATCCTTAATTGCGAGCTCTCCTTTTTGGATGCAGGAGATGCATTCAAACGCTAGTGCAAAAGAAACCGCAGTCCGAAGTGCACTGAGAAATAGCTTGTTGACAGGGTTGTCATACTTGGTCAAGTCTGCCTGCTTGTTTCCTTTGCGTTGCGTATCAAGCTATTTCTTTTTTTCGTTCGACTCCAACAAGACTACTGCATCCCAAAGGGCGGTCTGCATACACGCGATGCGAAAGGTGTTGTAGTTGTTCTTATATAGGTTCGCGATTTTAATGGCAGTGAGCTTGACTCCCTTGTCCTTGCCATCATGGCTTCGTACAGCTAACTCGACATTGTTGGCGATGTCCTCAGGTGTTGGCCAGGGTGTGTTCGGAACCAAGTTGGCTTCTGCAAGAATTTGCCATTTGGCAGACTGAGTCAGTTTCTCCAATTGGCCGTCGCCCTTTCGAGCTCCAACTCCAGCGCCGCCGATCATGAGCTTCAGTGTGTCATCCAACTTTTGGCCCTTGCGTTTGTGTGGGATGTACTGCATCAGATTCGTGCGAATTTGGTGGATCTACGAATCACAAGCAAACAGACATCACTTTCTAATCAATACCAAGTATTTTTTTTTCATTTCTGTTCAATGTTTCAAAAGAAAAAAGGAAAAAGGAAACAGAATATTTTGGAAAAAATACTTGGTAATGATGAAAATCAATGGTCTGTTCAAAGTACCTGTTCCCAGTACTGCGGTGGTTTGTATGTTGCAGCGGACAGATTTCTCTGAAGATCCATCATCTGGTGTTCAGTGACGTTGACGTAGACTTTGGCTGTACGAAACAACAAGTTGGCGTGCTTTCCATCTGGATTCGCGATCAAGTGCTTCTTGATAGCCGCAACACCGTGGTTGTCTCTAATCACCAAGTAGTAGATGTCCTCATGCTTCGAATTCGGATACTTAGCTAAGATTTCAGGATTCGGCCACTCCAGAGGGTCGTCTTCTCTCACTTCTCCATCTTCATATAGGCCCTTCGCGTCAGCCAAAAACTGCTCCTTGCTGGGAAATTGGATCCAGTGCTTCTGGTGGCTGAAAAGTTCATTTTGGAGAGGATAGGTTTGCTCCGCCTTTTGTTTGCCTTGAGGCGTCAATTTCACTGCCACAACGTAGATGTCAGGCACATGACTAAAGCGATTGTGACTGAGCAATGCCGCGATCTGGTCCACATAATCCTCGTCTTTTAGGCGCTGCTGAAGAAATTCTGGAGCCGCTGAACATTCTTTCGACAGGAAGATCGAACTTGAGCACAATGTGATGCTGTTTCAAGATCAGAAGAAACCTCTCGTCCTCAGTGACACTGAACCTCTTTTGCTCCCTGTTCGCACCAAGAACTAAATCTTGACTGTGAAGAAGAAAATGCTCCTGTTCCTCCTGTCGAAGCAGCGCCGCATCCGATGCTGCTTCCCGAGCAGTCTGCGTCTAGACTTTTTCTGCTTCTGCTTGAATTCCGACCCTTCTTTTGAAGAAGGTGTTGGTTTTAGTGTTTTCTTCTTTTTTTTGGGTTGTTTTTCTTTTTTTGCGTCTTCCTCATTTTCGGGTTGTTGTTCTTCAGTATCTTCTTCTTCTTCTTCTTCTTCTTCTTCTTCTTCTTCTTCTTCTTCGTCTTTCTCCTTTGTTTCTTCCTCGTCAGCACCTTCTGCTTGATCTTCTTCAACCTCTTCAACCTCGTCCTCTTCCTCTTCAATCTCAGCCAGCTTTGTTTTGCTTTTTCCTTTTCCTTTTTTGCTTTTTTCTTCTCTTTCCTTGACCCGGGTTTTTTCATGAATACCACACTCACCTTGTCATCTCACGTACAAACTGTTTGTAAAAATGTTCAACAGACGCCTTCATCTTGATGCTGAATCTTATGTTTTGCCATGTTCTGGATGTTAGTTTTGACGTTCCCCTGAGAAATTTCAAAACTCCAGAAGGGGGATGGCAAACTCTGAAAACTTATACTGTTCCCACCAGATGGTTACAGGTAACTCTTTGTGGTTCTGTTGCCACGTCGTGTCTGCGTGTTGACTAAGAAAAACAGACAGAATCAGAATTTATAGGACAAAAATAGAAAAAAAAAAAACAAGCTTTGAAAACATTTTCACCCAACAGAGTGCTAATTTCAAGAATACTGAGTATTTTTTTTTAAGTTCTGTTGGCATGCTTAAACATAATCCTATTTTCCTCCTGATTTCGTAATGTCAACGTATATTCTGTCTTTTCTCATTGCTTTTGATTTCTCTATTCTTGCAGATTTTCGCAGTCATCTCGGCGTGCTGGCAAATGAAGATGGAGGAACTGACTGCTAACGGCACCAAAGCCGCGATGGTGTTGGATTTCTTTGTGGGAATGCTGGTAGCTTTGAAGAGCCACGGCGGTTTTGAGACGAGCCCTGACCATGTTGACAGTCTGAAGTTCTGGTAATTAGCCTTTTTTTTTTTTTTCTTGATTTTCGTTTCTGATGGCTGTGCATGTCAACATAATCATTAAAAAAATACCGGTTAATGATTGCCAAGCTTGTTCTGTTGGCTGTGCATGTTACCACAGGGGTACTGAGAACAATTTTACCAACATGTTGGAGAAAGCCGGGCAGATGGGCATATACAACTCGAAGGAAAGTCGTACTGCAGCCCTAGCACGAGCAAAAAGTTTTGATAACACTAGCATTTTCAGTTCTGACGCCGAAGCGACTCCAACTGGCGAAGTTTCAAAACGTAAGCAGGGATAAAAAACGCAAAAAGACGGGCGAAGAGGACAGCGAACAAGAGGATGATCCAAACTACCATCCCAGCGACGATGATGAAACCCCTGCAGCATCTGGCAAGAGAAGGAAGAAGAACAAGCAGGACAAACCACCGGTGCCTTCTCGATCCAGGAAGAAGCAGAAGAAGAAGCAGAATGTGGACACACCAGCAGGATGACCCACCCCCGCTACGGACGCCGCGCACGATCAGGGTCCTCCCGCGCCCCACCGCCCCTGAAAGGACGCTGGAACAATTTCTTACACCTAGACGCCTAACATGCAGCAGCATCTGGGAAGAAGTGATGTCTACGCTGACCTTATCGGAAGAAGATACAAACAGACTGACCGTTTGCATGCTCCTCTCTACAACGACGGCCGTCACCTATGATGATCGGAGTATAAGCTGGTCAGGCAACAGAAAGGACCTCCCCCCCTCGATCTTGATCATGGACTACAGGGACATCTTACCGCGACTCAAACGAGGACAGGATGGGAAGTCCTACTCGTGGATCCCGGACGGGCACAACTCATGCACGATTAGGGAAAACGCGCGACTCTTCTACCGAATCTACCCCCAATACGGAATATAAACCCTGCCAAGTCCCAAGATGTTGGTACGACTGACCAACCAACCTAATGCTATTGGACGTGGAGACAATGGACTTTAGGCTGACATACCTCCGCATCGAACGGGATCCAGTCGCAGGGGTGATCTCAAGGACCTCTGAGGACACCCGCACGGTCCGCGCAGACCTATGGCGGGCTAAGGAGGCCCTCCTGCAACTGCGTCCTGCCGACGACCGACAAGCGGTACGCCTGGTACTCCAGGCCTGCAACATGATAGGTACTGTTACCCGATTCCACCCTACCGCGACCAAGAATTCCTCGTCCAAGTGGACACGCCTGACCTCAGCCCAGGTGACATTCTTAGCGAGAGTGAACGCCGAAAGACGGGAACGCTCTACTATATACGGTCCCGACCGCCGCTGGAAAGTCATCATGCAACGTGTCGTCACGCAACGACCCCTCCCAAGTGAGGAGGAGATCCGCCTTATAGCAATCGAAGAGGATCTCGCGGAAGCCCAGCGACGCACCGCCAAGCAACGCCGACAGGACACCCAGAGTACCTAGAGCTCGGAACCAGCCCAGGAGTGATGGATTACCTTCCTGTCTGGCGGAGAGTACAAAACAGCAGCTCCAACATACACCAGGAATTCATGCTCCTCGGATGTCACGACGCCAGCCACGTCGCCCATCGGGTTGGCCGTGGAGGAATCTGCATCCATAGCTCCGGAATGACACCACCTCTGGGAGACTACACTGAAGCTAACTGCATCCCAGAAGTAGCGACCTGGGCGGCCATTCTGGACAGCCAGGCCCTCACCAGTGGACTAACCCTACCGTCTTGGCATGACCCCTCTTCTGCCCTTCCAGAGTGTAGAAGTCGGACCCTACGACGACGAGATACCGATCCACGACCACGTCACTACTACTTCAAGGACGACCGGCACGCGTGCAGGGAAAGAAGAGGTTGCGAATGCCCCTGCCACGGCCGCCCCCCTCGATTTCCTTCCAGGAAAGTATAGACCCCGCATGGAGGCCACCCTTCCCTTTGACGCCCAAATACCACTGAAGGCGGACTTCTGGCGACGTGAAGACACCACCACGGCGATACTACCGCGGAAAGCAATCGAGGATGTCAAGAATCCCACCGGCTGGCTCACAGACGACATCATTCACGTCTGCCTCACTGGCATCGAGAAGGAAGCACTGATGCACGGCTCCCTTACAATTGGACCCAAACTGTCCTGGCAGGTACGCACCAAGGATGAGTAAACCCTCCTTAAGGCCCTGGGACGCCGACCCATCGACCGGCGTTACCAACATCTTCTCATACCAATAAACGTATCAAATCAACACTGGCTCTTCATGCTGATCTCCGTCACTCTACACCGACAAGGTCCAGGAACAGCTTGTGGACTTGAAATCTTAAAGCTCGGCGACCAGGCCAGCAGATCAAAACCGCTCATCCTCATCCTTGACTCCCTCCCATCCTGCACGGCGAAGCTTAAGCTCGACTTCACCGCGGTGATCAATGCCTGGGTCGACAACCTACGGAAGGCTAGTTTCCTTGAGCAAGACTCTACCTCGGGGTACACATGTTCCTATCCCGGAGCAGGCGAAGGGATCCGGGGACTGTGGCTTCCATATGCTCTTTCACATGACACGAGCAGCAAACCACCCATCGGACCTCCAGCTGGGTAACATCGACCAGACTGACAGGGACGCCAAGGCAGCAGAGCTCAAACGTCTCCTACCGAACTTCAAGACGGAAAGGAACCGACTGTACAGATTCTTGACTGAGCGAGTCAAACGAAGGAAACGTCCCCCGACGGGGAAAAACTCGAATGTGGAGGAGGACGAACATGAAAGGAAAATGAAACACGAAAGGCAGGGGAAAGCCAGAGCTGGCGCTGGCACTGGCAGTAAGGGAGACTCAGCCCAGAATGCCAACCACCTGGCAGAACACATTCGGCTACGACATCTGCAAGCCCCTCCACCGCCCTGAACATCCACATTGGACCAGGGATACCCAGCGAGCTTAAGGGCGCCCCAACGACGCAGCAGCTTCAAGGACGAATAGATAGCGCCCCCCCCCTTCCTCCTCTCCTGAGAGTTAGGAGACGGAAAAGGAAGAGAAGAAGCAGCCATGGCTCACGTTTGCTACGACCCTGAATGGCCCTTCCCGATGGGCGGAATGGATCAGGCTTTCACCGTTGGCATGGAGGATGCTCACAAACAAGGCTGCGATGATTCCTGCCCAGACTTGTCCGGTGGGACTGGAGGACACGGTCTCTTCGTTGAACCTGTTGGGATGACCCTGGTAAATCCTGTCGGTGTTTACCTCGTAGCCTCTGCACTGTGAATGAATTTCCAGCCTGGAGGATTGTGTCGTGGCAAAACTTGGTCATCCCGCGGATAATGTCATGTACTACAGCTTGCGATAGGACAAAGCGGAGTTCATTGTACGTTGTTTTGGAGATATATCCTTTTGATCCCATTGCTATCACAATGATGCTTGATGTCATGTTGCGTCCCCTCAGCCTTTGCTGGTGGATCGCGTCTTGCAGTTGTTCATATCTATGGTCATAGATGGCTCTTGGGTTATATAACATCCACGACGCCTAAAAGTACTAGTCCCTTTTGCCTCAAGTGCATGAGGCAAATTGATAAAAGAGTGAGGCAAATTCCAGCAAGTTTTATGCTTGTTTTCTGTATTTTATTGATAATTAAACATTACTAGATAATAAAAAATGAAATTTAAATGAAATTTCAAGTTGGTAGGTAGTGAAAAGAAGCAAATATGGATGCAAAAAAAAGTGACATAGTGGCAAAATATTTGCCTCAAGTCTGCCTCGATTTTGCATCATTTTTGCATAAAAACTTATGTAATTTTCAACAAATAACTTTGTTTTAATAAAATAATGAATTTATATATGATTTTGTTGCATTTTTCACAAGAAAATATTGGTGGCAGGTGGCACCTGGTGACTCACATTTTCATGACTGGTGACAGTATTATTACACTAAGTCAAAATGGAAAAACATTAGTTCCAGCAAGTTTTATGTTTTTTTTTTTTTGATAATTAAACGTTACTAAATAATAAAAATTGAATTTACTATGAAATTTTCAACTTGATCGGTAGTGAAAAGAAGCAAATATAGATGCAAAAAAAAAAGTGACAGTGGCAAAATATTTGCCTCAAGTCTGCCTCATTTTTGCATAAAAATTTATGTAATTTTCAACGAATAACTTTGTTTTAATAAAATAATGAATTTATGTATGATTTTGTTGCAATTGGCACAAGAAAATATTGGTGGCAGGTGGCACCAGGTGACTCACATTTTCGTGACGTCACAAAATTATTACACTAAGTTAAAATGGAAAAACATTAAGCAAGCACGTCACAACACTTAATATATTGTTTTTCTTTCATAATTAATCATGGAGAATCTAAATATATATAGTTTATTATTAATAATAATAATATTAAGATTATTAACTTCAGTTGAAAATTGCTACATTATTTTTTCAAAATTTCCCTAAGTCATGTATTAATACAACCAATACCGACTGTTTTCCAGCGCAGATTTAATTACAATTGATTTCAGTGATTATCAAAAGCGTATTTAAATTACACACATATATATATAATTAGCAACAAGTCTTTAATAAATTTGACTTCATTTTACGCAAACACTGTTGAATAAAAAACTTCAAGTTGCCACTCACAAAGTCGAGTAAACTGGAGAGCTCAAAAGGTAAAATAAAATGGAGGAATTCAATAAGGAGATGTGAAGCGTAAAAGAAAAAACAAAATACTAATAAAACATTCGTTTCAGTATGGTATCCCTAGCAAACTTATGTTGCTGGGCGAGCATTTGCTGCTCGACAAGAAGGTGGTAATCCCACAGCTCTGCTTCACGGCGTGCATGAGTTGGTAATATGCGTGGCTGTGATTTTGAATAGTGGGTGACTGCATTTTGGCTGCTAACATTTTCATCTACTTCCTCAAGCAATTGCGCACCTGTACGTAAAACACTTGCAACGACTGGCTTGGATGCTTGTTGAGCATGTGCAAGCTGCTGCTTAAGGATTGCTATTTCCTCTTGTAACTTATTTGCTTGAGCTTGCAGCTTTTTTTTTTCAGACTCTGTTTCAGCCTGACTCGCATATGAATCAACGGGGGAGATGTTTGTGGCGGATGCGGAAGAGACATTTGCGGCTGGTCCAGCGGAATGATGACAATTCGGGTTGCTAGTCACTAGCTGACGCTGTTTCAACAAGGCCTCAAAAACGCCCGTGATCGATTGAAGTGTCAGCGGTGGCTCCTTATGGTCAGGCGTGGGTCCATGATCATCATTGGGCTTGGATCTATCATCGGACTCGGGGTCATCCTCAGGCTTGTGTTCCTCACTACCATCATCCTCAACAGGCAACTGAGGTAACTGAGGTACTTTAGACTTTTTCTGTTTCCCTTGCTTGCTCTTGCGTGACCCCTTAGTAGCAGCCGCTGCCTTACTGGTACTGGTCTTACTGGCCGGCTTCTTGCTAGCCTGCAACAAATCAAAATAAATTGGAAGGACTATCAGAGATATCGAGGGCAGAATTTCTTGGAACCTGGTTGGGCGGAGTAGGTTCAGGCTTCACCTTTACCACACGTTTAGGTCTGCCATTCGGCCACTCACCTGCTACCTGAGGCTGGTCATCAATGAAAACAAAATCATATATACGTGGCAGAGTGTCAAGCGGCCGCTGCGGTACCACACCGGTAGTAGGATCTGGTTCGGGTGAACTCATTAATGCCAAAGCTGGGGTGATTTCTTGGTCCCATACCTCCGGGTCGCAATCACCGACAGCCTTCGATCGGTCGGCGTCGATGGCTTTCTGACCAATAAACTGAAACTGGCGGAAAGTAGTGTTGGTACCCGGAACCTTTACCTTTCGAGAAATAAAAAGCGTCTTCTTTACATCAGTGATGTCTTTCTGTTTCCAATTCAGAAATTGCTTTGACAGCTTCACCACCGCCCTGTGCACATAACAATGAGATTGATTGCAGAAAATACAATGCAACTGACCCGCACGAGATAACTTCTTCACCCTCTCTGGTGATGAGCAGTTTGCGGGGCCGGGTGTTCAAATTCTTCATATTCTTACTCTTCAGCTCTGCGAGAACTGCAATCTTCTGACGAGTAGGGTTGTCGCCAGGGGTTGCATATTCCAACAGAGTTCTGACAGCAAACAACAGGAGAGATGAAAAAAAAAGTGCATTCATATGGGGGGAGGGGGGGTGGTACGCTATGCAGAAGTCCCCTTTGTCAAAAGAATGGTTGTTGGTTGATCGGCAAAAGAAAGCATCGGGTGCAATGCCTTTGGGGGGCACGGTGTCAACACCATCGACATCGATTAACGGGGGAGAGGCAGACTTCAAAGGATCTCCCTCCGGCAAACTTGACTCTGGCTTCGGCGGCAAACTGGACTCTGGCTTCTGCGAAGCGGACTCTGCTTCAGCCACCTTGCTTTTCGACTCTGCTTCATCCTCCGTGCTTTTCGCTTTCGAATCTGACGATTCTGGAGTAATGGTCTTATTCTCTGTGTCTTTCACTTCATCCGAACCAGACTGAGTACCGGCCGGCTTGTCTTGTTTTATTTCTTTCAGTGCTTCATTTCTCAGTCTTTCTTGTTCTTCTTTTGCAGCTATGTCTGCTAGTCTTTTTTGTTCTGCTTTTTCCTCTGCATCTTTCTGTTTCCTTTGCCTTTCATCTGCTTCTAGCCTGTCTTTTTCTTCTTTTTCTTTCCGTGCTTGTTCTTTTCTAGCCTTGTCTTGTGCTTCCGCCTTCCTTTGTATCTCATCTAACTGCTTCCTCCTCTTTTCCTCGTCTTCCTTCGACAATTTTTCTCGTGTTGGTTTCTTTTTCTTCTCTTTCTTGGTTTTTATCTCTTTCTCTTTCTCTTTGTCTCCTCCCTCTTTGTTGTCAGTCTTTTTCTTCTTCTTATTTGGCTCTTTCTCTTTGTCTCCTCCCTCTTTGTTGTCAGTCTTTTTCTCTTTCTCTTTCTCCTTCTCTTTCACTTTCTCTTTCTCTTTGTCTCCTCCCTCTTTGTTGTCAGTCTTTTTCTTCTTCTTCTTCGGCTGATCTGCTACTTGTTCATCGTGGAATCGTTTCACTGTTTTCTTCATTCTTTCTTCTTTCTTCTCTCCTCCCTCTTCTTTCCATTCTACCTTTGCCTTGGGTTTTCGTTCCGCACCCTCAAGGGTCGTCCAACGGCAGATCCACCCGGCGGGGACGTCGTTGAAGTTGGCAGGAAACTCCCACAGAGGCCTCCTTGCCTTGAGAAAGGACTCTTCGTCCACGGTCCCCGAGTACTTGAACTTCTCCTTGCCTTGTCCAGCCTTGCCCAGGTGAAGCCAGTTGTCGTGGCTGTCGACTTCGATGAAAACGTCTCCAGTCATCCTTGACTTCTTGTAACCAATAAGCGTGACAACCTAAACAAAAAAGGCCAAGGGGGAAAAAAAGGGAATGACTTGGTGCAGTGACGCAGAGGTTGAGTGGCAAGCATAAAGTGGACTTACTTTGGACATACTGTCTTCCTTGCTTTGCTTTGAACACTCGACTTTTGGGGCTGGTTGTGTGGGGTGTTCGAAAAAGGTTCAACTGGTCACAGTCAGTCCGGCCAGAAAAATGGTAGTCCGAACGGCAGATGACTGAGTTGAAGTTTTTTGCGACCGGTGGTCGCTATAGACCTTTTAGAGATTGGGGTCATGGGGAGAAAATATGAGGACTTTGTTGTGCTCGGCACTTTTTCATGCTGTTTTATGCATTTTTCTTGGAAAACATTTATGGCAAACCTCCTCATTTGCGTTCCTCCTTCATCTCCCTTTTTTTCCCGGTTCCAAACCGTGTCCTTGGGTGTGTGTCAGGAATCAGCGAGGCAAATCATTTTTGCCTCGCACTTTCCAAGTCGGGGGCCTCCTGTTGCTGTTTCGGCTCAGACACAGCATTACAGGTAACCAATCTTACTCATTTTGTTCTGTCTTATGCGTGGCCTATTTCTTTTTCACTGCATTTTTGTGCATGCATTCACTTCTGGAACTTGCTAGGCAAAACCCATTTTGCCTTGCATTTTCCTTAGGCTGCACCTAGTTGGCCATGTGCTGCAAATCCTTGCATTAGCAGGTACTCATTTCTATTCTTTTCAGCCTTTCTTGCACATGTGCTCTTTTTTTTTTTGCTTCTGTGCAGTGCTTCCTTGCAGGATAGCAACTAGCGAGGCAAATTCCCCCCCCCCCCCCCCCCTCTCTCTCTCTCTCTTTCTCTCTCCCTCTCTCTCTCTTTCTCTCTCTCTCTCTCTTTCTCTCTCTCTCTCTCTCTTTCTCTCTCTCTCTCTCTCTCTCTCTCTCTCCCTCTCTCTCTCTCTCTCCCTATCTCTCTCCCTCTCTCTCTCCCTCCCTCCCTCTCTCTCTCTCTCTCTCTCTCTTTCTCCCTTGCACTTTTGCTTTTGCGTTGCTGCACTGCGCGGTTGATGACGGACCTGACGATTCGATCGTCCTTGCGGGGAGAGGGAAGGGTCACTTGCATCCCCTGGCGCGACGTAATACCCATGCCAGCCCCGAGGCCTTAGTCTGATAGCCAGGAATGCTTTGCACTTTACTTTTCTGCATTGCCTCCTAATATATTACCCTCCTATACCCCTCCTGTATCCCTGCAATCTCTATGTAGCTCTCTATCTTTCCCTTAGGATGAAACGAAAACTGCTCGCTAGCACCCTGGGCGTTGGCGGGACTTTCCTCCACGTGTTTGGAGGAACTTTTTCCGTTTTGCCCTCTCCTTCAAACACGAAACAGACAACTTCCCCTCTCCCGCTCAAAGTGGAAACTCCTAGCCTTGGCAGCTTTGCTCGCGTCTTTGGTTCCGCGTTGCCAACTCCGGTCGTATCGAAGCTTCCCCCGTTGGAGCCCTGTGCTCCGTCCCACGTCAGTAAGAGCAGTAATAGTTCTTTCTCTGCTGTGTTCGGTGGAAACAGTTCACAAACAACACCTGCCCCTCCGGTCGTTTCCAAGCTTCCCTCGTTAGAGCCCTCTACTCCGTCCCACGTCAGTAAGAGCAGTAGTAGTACTTTCTCTGCTGTGTTTAGTGGACTCACTTCACCAACAACACCTGCCCCTCCCTTGCTATCTTCCTTGCAATTTCCCACCAGCACAGCACAAGCATGTAGCACTAGCAATAGTGGTACACACAACACATTAGATTACCGCACAAGCACATTGCCTCTGTATATCACTTTGGGTATCCCCATCCCTCGAGTCAACAGACCGACCCCTGCTGATACAAGATTTAAAAGAAAAGTAAAAAAAAGAAAGAAAGCAGGCAGGGAGATTCGCCCCAAAAGCTTTGAGAAGTACTTAGGTTGCACTTGGTCAGAGCTAAAAGAGGAGATAGGTGAGAGCTGCTGCACAAATTTGCGTTGCAACAAATGGATAGATGCTTTTGCTGCAGTCAAGGCTAGAACAGACACAGTCCAGCTTAATAGGTCAGAATTAGCAGGCTGGGTAGCAGCACAGCTCGAAAGCATGCTAGACATAAGAGGCAATGTAGCTTATAGGTACAAGGGAGCCCCCATCTGCCGTACTATGTGGACACGGTTGCATGGTGTTGGGGAAAAAACCGTGAGACGGGCTCTTACGGGAGTTAAGGAAGGCCACACCTACTTTCAAGACTATGGAAAAAGGGAATCCCCTAACGAAGATCTTTGTTGGACCTTGCTCCATCAAAAGTTTTTCGTTGAGCAAGAGAATGAGTCCGTGGCAGATGGTATCTTTCACCTTCAGGACACATTGGATTTTCCTCAGATTTTTGCATACGTCT
>WBZZ01001862.1:145000-167500 GCA_019918135.1 Paulinella micropora
CACAACTATGATGTTTCTCTGTCATATTATCCAACGGAAGTGGAGAAATCACATTGAGACTCATAGGATGGTGACTAAGCATTCCCATTCTGTACAGGACCAGAAATTTTTTGTGCTGCGCTATCTAGGATATAACACTACACTCATGACTACGAATTTTGCACAAGCATTTTTCAAGCTAATGTTAGGCTTTAAGAAAAACAAAGAATCATACTGCCTTTTGCTTTTAGCTTCAGAGTTTGATTGGGAGGCGTATTTCCAAGGTAGCGTGAATCCCAGCCTTAAGTACTGGAATAGGCCTTTGGCCTGGCAATACTTGGCGGGGAGCTCAGAGAGCGGGTACATGCCCCGGGTCAGGGTGAAAACATGGGGGGACGCCCAGAAATATTGGCATGGTGTGAATGATTCTGCAGACTGTGAAGACATTCGGCCGTACATCAAGGAGCCAGGTACTTACTTGTGCTTTCTTTTTTTCTTGTCTCATGTACATTCGGTGTGCAGCATCCGACCGTCCAAAGAAGCTAGCTAATTCCCTGTGGGTGACCGATAAAATCAAAAAGGACGTGCGGTATTTAGCGGGTAAGTATTGCTCCCGGGAAGAGCAGGAGTGGTTCGATGAGGTCCTTGATCATTCGCAGCTTACCAGAATAATTTGGGACGGATTCGAAGGTGAGGGGGGTTTGCCAGGCAGACCGGGCCATTTTGCGATGAAGGATAAGTCGGGGCATGAGTGGCTAGCACATTTTCGCGTTCTGGACGATTTGCCAGAGGATGTGTGGGGAGTGCCTCCAGATCGAGCAGAGGTGCAGGAAAACGTAAGTAAATTGACGGAGGAGGAGCGGCTTTATGTGGCCAGGACTTCGTTTGTGAACGAGGGCGCAGCACCCGTTCATCCCGCTTGGTACGGAGCAAGGCATCTCAATGAGGAAGAAAAAACGCACCACGATTTTGATGATGAAAGCAGGTTTCCCGCTCCACATTTACGGGTTACTTCCATTCTTGCTGAAAATCCCACTGAGGAGGGTCTTAAGAAAGCTACCGTGAAAGAACTTAAGTCGTGGCTGGCAGAGAAGGGCCAGCGACGAAGTGGTTCAAAGCCTGTTCTTGTTCAAAGAGTATTGTCTGTGTTTGCTGATGATTTAGAGCAGGTGCGCAGAGCTGAAGGTGGGGCGCAGCAGCAACCTGCTGGTGGCCGCAGGCGTGCAGGTGGTGGTCGATTACGTAAGCGGCGGAGAATTGGTAGCCCCGAACCGGACGAGAAACAAAAAGCGTCTTCATCTAGCTCCGATGATAGTCCCCTTCTGTCAGCTTCCAGCATAAATCAGAGAAATCGTCCTCATTCTGCCTCTCGTGTTCGTGTCCGACGTCAGTTTGCTAGGGTCTTTGCTTGCAGTGACGAAGAACGGGAGGCTGCAGCGATTAGAGAACAAAATCTTAGGTCGGATATGTCTGCCTCTTCATCAGAAGAATGGGAGCCTGTAAATGCGCTAAGAGACCTTCACTAAATCATTTCTCTATTGAATTTGTAATTAAATCTGCGCTGGAAAACAGTCGGTATTGGTTGTATTAATATATGACTTAGGGAAATTTTGAAAAAATAATGTGGCAATTTTCAACTGAAGTTAATGATCTTAATATTATTATTATTAATAATAAACTATATATATTTAGATTCTCCATGATTAATTATGAAAGAAAAACAATATATTAAGTGTTGTGACGTGCTTGCTTAATGTTTTTCCATTTTAACTTAGTGTAATAATTTTGTGACGTCACGAAAATGTGAGTCACCTGGTGCCACCTGCCACCAATATTTTCTTGTGCCAATTGCAACAAAATCATACATAAATTCATTATTTTATTAAAACAAAGTTATTCGTTGAAAATTACATAAATTTTTATGCAAAAATGAGGCAGACTTGAGGCAAATATTTTGCCACTGTCACTTTTTTTTTTTGCATCTATATTTGCTTCTTTTCACTACCGATCAAGTTGAAAATTTCATAGTAAATTCAATTTTTATTATTTAGTAACGTTTAATTATCAAAAAAAAAAAAACATAAAACTTGCTGGAACTAATGTTTTTCCATTTTGACTTAGTGTAATAATACTGTCACCAGTCATGAAAATGTGAGTCACCAGGTGCCACCTGCCACCAATATTTTCTTGTGAAAAATGCAACAAAATCATATATAAATTCATTATTTTATTAAAACAAAGTTATTTGTTGAAAATTACATAAGTTTTTATACAAAAATGATGCAAAATCGAGGCAGACTTGAGGCAAATATTTTGCCACTATGTCACTTTTTTTTGCATCCATATTTGCTTCTTTTCACTACCTACCAACTTGAAATTTCATTTAAATTTCATTTTTTATTATCTAGTAATGTTTAATTATCAATAAAATACAGAAAACAAGCATAAAACTTGCTGGAATTAGCCTCACTCTTTTATCAATTTGCCTCATGCACTTGAGGCAAAAGGGACTAGTACTTTTAGGCGTCGTGGATGTTATATCCCCACGCCCGGGTTGCTTTCCACGGGATGGAGTGCCACGTAACCGGAGGGTCGTCTCCTCTGTCGGAATTGGGGTCCTTGAGGATGTATGGAGGGCTAATAAATGGCGAGGGCAGGGCAGGTACGGTCCGTGAGGGGCCGTAACCAGTGGCGACCAGTGGCTTGGGCCACCCTCAGGTCTGTCCCTTGGAGGTCCTACGCCTAGCGGTCTCGGGGGTTGTCGGGTCGGCCAAGTCCGGGACAAGGGAGAACCTCTGGTCGAGTCTGCCAGCCAGTGAGTCTTCCGACCCCCCTGACCGACATCTCTGCCTGTGGAATCTTCTTCCGTCTTGTGTCCTTCACCCAGGGCTCTACACTCTATACCAGGGACCTTGCATCGTGCCATTGCTTGCACGGACACTTTATTTAAATTCCCCCCGTCTCCCCCTGACTAGACCCCTGTGTCCTCCTTTGATTCATTAAACAATACGTCGAGCTGACGAAGCTAGCGGTGCCCCAATCACCCCACACTAATCTCCACCTCTCCCCCGACCTAAAGATTAAGGCACTCGACTCTCGTGCGAGATTTGATTGGCCTCCCTTCGTCAAAGACTAATCTCTTACTTCAAATTTTCAATCCTGTTCCAACTCCACTTGGAGGAATCAAACCTATTATTTTCCCTTTCCCTTCATGTCACCAGCCCAAATTTTTCACGGCTCCTGGCTCACCCCTTCGACACCCAGTACCGTTACCGGATTCTTCTGCTCCTGCCCCCCCCCCCCCTTCGGCACCCAGTACCGTCACCGGATTCTCCGGGCTTTAAGGTTCTTTCAGCCCACGACGAAGCCCCCCCCTTCTCTCTTACCTCGTGAAGCGACACTGCATTTTCATGGAACCCGCTGATGATCTACGACCCGGAGAACGTGAGAAGGACCAGAGACGACTCTTCCCGGTGTTAGAATAATATTATATAGTTCAGGTTTTTCTTTTGTGTGTGTGTGTGTGTGCGTGCGTGTGTGTGTGTGTGTGTGTTGTGGCGCCCGCTACTTGGCCCAGTCTACGATGAAGTCCCTCCCGGATTGTCCCAGCCCACGATGAAGCCCCCACTCTTCTCTCTCTCTCTCTCTCTCTGAGTGTTGTGGCACTGCATCTTCAGGGGACCCGATGAAGATTTACGACCAGGAGAACGTCAGCAGGACTAGGGACGATTCTTCCCGGTGTTAGAATATTATATAGTTCCTGCTTTTACCTCTACCTCATATCTGTTCCTCAAACTTTCCCCTACATACCACGTCGTGTATCCCATGACTGAGAGGTAGGATACGCACAGATCCTAGCGGGCAGCCACGCCTTGGGCCAGACGCTAAGAATCCACTTTCCCAAATACTCGTGCACTCGTGCCTCGATATCCCTGAGGTTGTCGGTTAAGTTACGGATCCCATGCTCCCACTACGGGTTTGGGTAGGAGTACTATCTCTCCTATTGACCATCAAATTTGCAACTAGACAGAAAGAAACTTCATAGTACTGGGCCAGTGAGACAAAAGAATGCAACTCCGACTTGGTCTTGGGCATTTCCATCTCGGCTACTGCGTTCCTTTTCTTGCTCGAAATCGCACATTTCCCCTGAGAGATCTGGTATCCCAAGTAAGTGATAGAGTCCTGCGCGAACTCACACTTCTTCGGGTTCAACTTGAGTCCAACTGCTTTGACTCGCCTTAATATATCTCTGACATGCTCCACATGATCCTCCTCCGACTTTGAAAATATGATCACGTCATCGATGTAACAAAAGGCGTACACGTCATCGATGTAACAAAGGGCATACACTTCCGTTTTGCCGTACTTTGCCGCAAACCTCTTGTCCTCGTATTTGTCCCCAAGCATAGTGGTAATTGCCTTCTGGAATACGCCCGGCGAGATCTTAAGTCCCATAGGTAGCACTTCCCACACGTACGTCTTCATCCCAATTGAAAAGGCTGTCAACCATCGGCTCCTTTCCGATATCGGGATCTGCCAAAATCCATTCTTGAGATCAAGCGTTGAATTAATCTTTGCTCGTATAAGCTGTTAATAGCTTGCTTGATATCCGCTACCGGTGTGTCGATATCCATGATCATTTTGTTGATCCGGAAATAGTCGATACAGAGCCTAAGCGTTCCGTCCGGTTTCGGGGCCATGGTAACAGGGGATGAGCTTTCCGACAGTCTCTCCTCTATCAGATCCCGATCGTGCAGGTCCTCAATGATCTCTTTTGCGATCTTCTCCTCATGATAGCTGAGTCTCCCTCTTGACTTTCCTTTGACATAGTCTCCTGGTTTCCGCTCGAAATTGACCTAGAGTCCTTGACTGATCCAGACTCTAATGGTCCAAAAGCCTCGACGGGGGGGGGGGGGGCATGCCCCCCCCCCCCCCGAATCTATCACCCGGAAAATCGAGAAAACTATTTGCTTGCACGGCAGGACGCGTGACTAACTCTTCGTAATAGACTTGTAAAAATATAAGCTTTAATTAAACAACAATCAACAAAGACGAGCGGTGGATAGGGGGGGGGGGGGCGGCATGTGATATGGCCGAAGTAAGGGCGGGTCTTTCCTTTAATACCCTGAGTGCTGCCCTTTTCGGCCGTATCACAGCCCGTGCCCCCAGCGTGCTTGCTTTCAAACCATATTTCGTTTGCGCGGATCCCTCCCCCCTCCCACCTCTCATCCCTTCTTTCTCGTAAAATGCCTGTCCTAGTATTTTACCCCCTGCGTCGGGAGTGTAGTCCACAGCACAGCACGAGCTCGGACGCCGGTACGCAGCGGGGCTTGGCGTTATGAGAAATGACCGCCCCCCCCCCCCTCTCCTGCCCCTCCCTTCCTCCCTCCCTTAAAGTTTCCCCCCTCCCCCCCCCTCCCCCCCCCCCTCTGCCTCCCCCCCCCCCTCTCCCTCCCCCCCCCCGCTCTCTTTTCTCCCTCCCTCCCTCCCTCTCCTTTCTCTTTTCCTTTTTCTTTGTTTTTGTCTCTCCTCTCTTTAAAAAAGTAAAGAACGTTCCTTCGAAAAAAAGCAGGCCAAAGACTCCCCCCCCCCCCGGCAGCAGTGGGCCATGGCTGCCGCCATGCCGTCCTCCTCTGCCTCCTTTGGGGTGCCCGTTGCACCCTCGTCTAGGTTTGGCCTTCTGCAAACAGAACTCCAGGCCATCCTGACGCGGGCGTCGGCCCGCGTCTTTCGAGACCGCTTCGAGCCCAATTTCACTCTCATGTCCGGCGGCCGCCTGCAGACCGCTTCGAGACCCTCCGAGCGCGCTAGGCTCAACACCTTGCTGCGCGTCCTCGCTTGCCTCGCTTGTCCCGGCCCCCCTCTCGTCGAAGTCTTGCACATGCCGTTCTGTAAGCTCGTCGCGGATCTTGACTCCAAGCAGACCCCTCAGCTCTCGCCCGCACGGTTTGGCCAATTTATGCGCGCCTTCCTGGCCGTGCTGGCTTCTCTCATCATCTCGCGCCTCGTCCGCTGGCCGCTGGGCCTCGTCTGGCTCAGCACGTGCCGCAGGACCTGCCAGCCCAGGAAGACGGCCGCCGGGTCCGGATTCAGGTCCGCAGTCAGGCACTGGCGCTGGAGGTAGGCCGCGCTCAAGCCCACGCGCAGGCGTGCCTCTTGCGCCGGGGTAGCCACCTCCGCCGAGCTGTGCTGTGGCTGGGCGCTGAGTAGCAGCCTGACGTAGCTCACAGCCTCCTTACCCAGCCCGACGTCCAGCAGCCTGTCGGCCACGTGCTGGTTCTGCAGGAACAGCGCAAAGCGTGACCAGGCGTTGTCGACCGTGCTCGCAGAGCCGCGCTGTTCCGGGGGAGTCGGGCCTAGCAGCGCCTGCACGGCGCTCACAAACCAGGCCGGGTACGGCCAGGCCGGCACGGCTGCCTGCCGGCGGACGGGGCCGGGGGCGGCGCTGCGCTCCGGGCTAGCAGAGTACGCGTCATGGTTCTTTCTGGAGCCGACGGGGGTCGCGCACGATCGCCCGCCCCCCTCCCCCGGGCTGGCCGGGGACGGGCGTGGCCGCGGCGCGCTGCCCCCCCCACCCGGGGGCAGGGCCGGGGGGGGGGGGGGGGGGCCGCGCGCGCGGACGCGGCCCGGGCCCCTCCCGGGGGAAGGAGGGGGGGGGGCTGCTCCTCCTCCCCCCCTTCCCCCCCCCCCCCCCCCCCCCCCCCCCCCCGCGGCCACCGGGCCCCGGGGGCGTCCTGCCGGCGGCCGGGACGCTGTCCCCTCCCCTGGGCTCCCTTCCCCCACTTGCTAAACCACCACGCCCCGGCTACAGATGATGCACCTCGGCCCCGCCCGCCAGCTGTGGCGCCTGTGGCCCCTCCTGCTAGGGTGGCTCCGGGCAGCCGGCGCCAAGTGCCCGTACCCCGTGCACTGCCCGACGCAAGAGGAGGCGTGCCCCCCGGTCGTGTGCCCCGGCGGCGCCACGGTGCTCGAGCTCACGACGGCGGCCCCGCACGACACGTTCTTGTGGCCCCTGTGGCCGCCCACCGCGCCGGCGCGCCGCCGTCGCCAGGCCCAGGCCACCGTCCCGACGTAGTTCACAGTCGACTGGGGGGGACGGCTCGCCCCCCACGCAGTGCCTGGAGCCGGGGTCCGCCGTCACCGTGTACGTGCCGGGGGCGGCGTACGTGTGCGCGCACGGCGCGGCGCCGGCGGGACGCTACCCCGTGCGCGGCTGGGCCTTGACTCCCGCCTGGCACGCCACGGCGCCCGCGGGCCTGCAGCTGCGCGCCGTGCGGCGGTGGGGAGAGCTGCGCTTCCACGAGACGAGCGGCTACCACCTGTACGCGGCGCCGGGGCTAATGTACGTGCCCTCGCTGGCCTCACTGCCGGACGCCGGGCTCGTGCAGCGCTGGGTCTACAGCTTCGCCGGCCTCACCACTCCGCTGCCTGACCTGAGCTATGGGCTTAATATGTCGGGCGCCGAGTCGGTGGCCGGCCTGTTCGAGAACTCCACTGGCCTGGAGAGCCTGCGGGGCACGCAAGGCTGGGACACGCGCCGGCTGCGCAACGCCAGCCGCGCGTTCGCGGGCCTGTTGGCGCTGACCGAACTAGACCTGTCGCGCTGGGACACCGCGCGGCTCGAGGACGTGAGCGAGCTGTTTGCGGGCAGCGCGGCGCTCACGCGCACGGGGGTCGGCGGCTGGACGTCGCTGCCGGGCCTGTCGCGCTTCGACGAACTGTTCCGGGGCCTGGGGAGCGACTTGCGGGAATTGCTCACTGGCTGGTCGACGCCCGCGCTCGCGCCGGGCTCGGCCGATTGCACATGGCTGGCGCCGTACACGGCGCTCGGCCAAGCGCACTGGCCCGGCGCGTGCTCTCGCTCGCTCTTCCTGGCGCTCGTGCGCACGCATGTCCCCAACGCCACGGCCACGCTAACGCTGTCGCCCGCGGCCGGCCCGGGCCAGGGCGGCACGTACGGCGTGGACTGGGGACGGGTCGGCGCCCGGCTCGTGCGCGCACGCCAACGGTGCGACGTGCACGCACACGTACGCGGGCGCCGGCGACTACTGGCTGCGCCTGAGCGGCCGTGTGGACGGGCTGCGGTACGTGGAGGGCGCTTGGGTGGTGGAAGTGGTGGCGTGGGGTGACGTGCAGCTGTACCACCCGGTGGGCAGCACGACCCCGCTCTTCACGCGGGCGCCTGATCCCTCCCCTGCCAAGGAGTACCTGCTGCGCTACCTGGCGCCGACGGCCGGCTCGCGGGCCCTGCACGGCGTGGCGCCCGAGTACCTGCTGATCGGAATGAGCGAGTTCGTGGGCGACGCGCGCGACTGGGACTGGTCGTGGCTCACGCCCGCTACCCACCCCAATAGCTTCCGCCGCCTGTTTCAGGACTGCTACGAGTTCAACCAGGACCTCGAGGACTGGAACACGAGCGGCGTGGCTAGCCTCTCTGCCATGTTTTTGAGTGCGCGCGCCTTCAATGGCAGCATCGGCGGCTGGGACACGAGCCAGGTCACCAGCCTATCAGGGGCTTTCAATGGCGCGGAGGCCTTTAACCGGCCGATCGGTGGCTGGAACACGAGCCGGGTCACTAGCCTGCAAACGACGTTCGCTAGCACGTACGCCTTTAACCGGTCGATCGGTGGCTGGAACACGAGCCGGGTCACCAGCATGCAAGCGACGTTCTTTTCTGCTTACGCTTTCAACCAGCCGATCGGAGGCTGGGACGTAAGCAGCGTCTCTGACTTTAGCTTGGCTTTCGCCTGCCAGCCGGTGGGCCAGTGTGTGTTTAACCAGCCGCTGGGCAGCTGGGACCTGTCGGCCGTCAAGGATCCACTGCGCATGTTGGGTGGCAATTGCGTATTTGATCAGAACCTCACGGCCTGGAACATAGCCTCATTAGACGCGGGTGTTTGCACGTGGATGTTCCAGCCTGGGGGAATGACCCTGTCGGGCGGTATCAGGCCGAGCAACCTGTCCGCTGTCTGCCGTGGCTCCTACGTGCAAGGGTGTGGTCCTTATATCTAGCTGTGTTCCTTATATCTAGCTCAAGAATCGGGCACAGCGGAAACACTCGCGCGGGGGGGGGGGAGCCGGGGCAGAGCAGCAGGTTTTCTTGCTTGCTTGCTGGTGCTGGCTTTGCCTTGGCACCGCCAAGAAGAGAGTATCGCCGGGGGGCGGGGTAGTTCTTGGGAAGAGAGGGAGCGGGGGGCGCTTCTTTCTGCCTACCTGCGCAGCGGCTGCGAAAGACGACGCAGAGCAGGAGCCAGTAAAAAAGAGACACTGCTCCGGCTAGAGTCACGCAGGGCTCTCGCCCCCCCCCCCCCCCCCCCCCCCTGAGCTCCATTACTCTGGCGCCGGACGTACGCCTCTCTCGGGGAGGCTCCAGGGGGGGCGGAGCGGAGGTCTTCTCCTTCCTTCGTGCCCCCTTTTGTCCCTCCCTCTTATTCCTCTCTCGGCCGCGGTGACCTTCCCGCCCATCCCGTCTGTCTAGTTTAATGTGAAAATAAAGAGACCTGGCTAGGAAGAATTGTCTTGGCCTCTTTCTTATCCAGTTTTCCTCTCTGTCCCCCCGGAGCTCTGGGTTAGCTCCGAGGAGGGCATGGACGACGCCACGGCCAGCGGGAGCAAGCGCCGCCGCCTCGACAACACGCCCCCTCCGCAGGCACCACCGCACCCGTTGACGAGCAGGTTCGTTTGCGACGCGACCAGGCGCTGTAGCCACTGCTACCGAGCCGGGTCGTGTGGCCCGTGCCGTTCGTGCCGGCAGCGCAAGCTGTTTGAACCAGCGGGAGAACTCCTGGCAGCCACGTTGACGGTGCAACAGTGGACCCCTGCGGAGGGATCCGACGGTGCTCCTCTGCTCCCCCAGAAAGTGAGCCTGCAGTCGGAGGCCGCGGGGCTGAGCTCGTGTGCTCTCTTCCGCACTACCCAGGCCGAGTTCGAAGCCTTGTACCCGGTGCACGAGACCGCTAGCTGGCTCAAGCCGGGCTCGGTCTTGCTCCTGCGCCGGCCGGCGCTAGTCCTGAAAAGCCTGGGCCTGGGTCCCCTCGCAGGGGGGCCAACGCCGGCCTGCCTGGACTACTGGCACCTGCAACATCGCTTAGCGCAGGCACGGCTAGCCCCCGCGGTCCACGGCTTCTTGCAAGTAGAGGGCGCGCCGGGTCGTGATGCTACCTTCTGGCTCGTCATGGACCTCGTCAGGGGGCCCACCCCCTGCCTGGACCTGCAGCAGATTAGTCGCAGGCTCGCCCTGGACGGAAAGGACCGACAGAGAATGGAGGAATTTCTCCGGCGGTTGCTCGACTTCTCTGCCAATACCCTGCCGCTCTTGCACGCGGATCTACAGCCCCCCAATATCGTCTTGAACGCGCAGCGAGACTGGCGGCTGCTAGATCCAGACCCCAAGCTCTGCCGCCGGCTCTGGCTGCCTACGCCGGAGCAGTTGCGCGCTTGCGGGCCGACCATCAGGCTCTCCAACCTGCTGAGCTTTGTCGCTAACAGCTACGGTCGGCTACGTCCGGAGCTGCGGCCAATGCTGTGGCCACTTGTGTCCGACCTCCTGCGCGGACCCGACGCACAGGCGACCTTTGACCGATGTGCTCGCTGGTGGCAGCAGGAGCTGAGTACCGACGGGCTAGAGGGGCAGTTCACCCAGGCCAGGCATTACTTGGCGGACTGGAAATTAGATCGCCGCCGGGTGTTGCACTGCCTAGGGGTGCGCCCATACATCCAGGTCACGCTGCCTTTCGTCAGCCACAAGTGGTGGAGTCCAGACGGGACGCCTAATTGGTCACCGGGCGACGCGCCGGCGCCCGGTGACCAGCAGAAGCCAGCCTCCGAGTTTCTGTCGGCGCTGGTGCGCCTCGCTTACGTCTACTCCGATGAGACCTCACGCGCCACAGCATGGCGAGGCCGCCCTCCGAGGCCCGGCGGCGGCGGCCAATTCTAGCAGAGTGTCCTAAGGTCAGAGTGTCCCCGGGGTCGGAGTGTCCCCCCGGGTCCGGGTAGCTGCCCCTGTTGAAGCCTGCCCAAGGCTTTGGATGGATGCGGTCTTGGGGGGGGGGAGGGGGGGGGGGGGGAAGAAGGTGCTGTCTGCTTCTGCTGGGCGTGGACTAAGTAGTAATAAACTCCAGTGAGTGGTAAGCTTTCTGTCCACCGCTCTATGTCCACGACGTAGCTCGTCGTCGCTAGAGGAAGGGGGGAGGGGCTGTGCTACAAGGGGGAGGGGGAGGAGAACGGGAGGAAAAGGCGGAGTCCCTTTTCTTCGCTCCCCGGGGCGCCACGCTGGCGGCAGGGGCGCTGCTTCCCCCCTGGCCCCCCCGCCCCGCACTTGCTAAACCACCCGCCCCGGCTACAGATTATGCACACCAGCCTGGCCTGCCGGCTGTGGCGCCTGGGGCGCTTGCTCTGGTGGTTCCGGGCCGCCGGCGCTAAGTGCCCGTACCCCGTGCACTGCCCGACACAGGAGGAGGCGTGCCCTTCGGTCGTGTGCCCCGGCGGCGCCACGGTGCTCGAGCTCACCACGGCGGCCCCGCAGGACACGTTTGTGTGGCCCCTGTGGCCGCCCGCCGCGCCGGCGCGCCGCCGTGGCCTGGCCCAGGCCGCCGTCCCGACGTCGTTCACGGTCGACTGGGGGGACGGCTCGCCACGCAGTGCCTGGACGCCGGCGCCGCGCCGTGCGCGCACACGTACGCGCTGGCCGGCACGTACACGGTGACGGCGGACCCCGGCGGACGCTACCCAGTGCGCGGCTGGGCGCTGACGCCCGCGTGGCACGCCACGGGCGCCCGCGGGCCTGCAGATGCGCGCCGTGCGGCGATGGGGAGAGCTGCGCTTCCACGAGACGAGCGGCTACCACCTGTACGCGGCGCCGGGGCTCACGTACGTGCCGCCGCTGGATTCGCTGGCAGACACGGGGCTCGTACAGAGCTGGGACTACAGCTTCGTCGGCCTCGCCACTACGCTGCCTGACCTGAGCTACGGACTCAACGTGTCGGGGGCCGAGTCGGCAGTCGGTACGTTTGAGAACTCCACTGGCTTGGCCAGCCTGTACGGTACGAGCACGTGGGACACGCGCCGCCTGCGGGCCTGCCGGCGCTGACACAGTTCGACCTGTCGCGCTGGGACACCGCGCGGCTCGAGGATGTGAGCGAGCTGTTTGCAGGCGGCTCGGCGCTCACGCGGACGGGGGTCGGCGGCTGGACGTCGCTGCCGGACCTGCGGCGCTTCGACCAACTCTTCCAGGTCCTAGGCAGCGACTTCCGGGAGTCGCTCGCCGGCTGGTCGACCCCCGCGCTCGCACCGGGCTCGGCCGACTGCATGCGGCTGGCGCCGTACACGGCGCTCGGCCAGGCGCACTGGCCTACCGCGTGCTCGCGCTCGCTCTTCCTGGCGCTCGTGCGCACGCACGTCCCCAACGCCACGGCCACGCTAACGCTGTCGCCCGCGGCCGGCCCCGCCCAGGGCGGCACGTACGGCGTGGACTGGGGGGACGATTCTGCCCCCGGCTCGTGCGCGCACGCCAACGGCGCCGTCTGCAGCCACCACACGTACGCGGGCGCCGGCGACTACTGGCTGCGCCTGAGCGGCCGCGTGGACGAGCTGTGGTACGTGGAGGGCGCTTGGGTGGTGGAAGTGGTGGCGTGGGGTGACGTGCAGCTGTACCACCCCGCCGGCAGCACGACCCCACTCTTCACGCGGGCGCCGTACGCGTACGTTGCTGGTGCCAAGGAGTACCTGCTGCGCTACCTGGCGCCGACTGCCTGCTCGCGGGCCCTGCACGGCGTGGCGCCCGAGTACCTGCTGAGCGGGATGAGTGAGTTCATAGGCGACGCGCGCGACTGGGACTGGTCGTGGCTCACGCCCGCTACCCACCCCAATGGCTTCCGCAACCTGTTTGAAGGCTGCGCCAAGTTCAACCAGGACCTCGGCGGCTGGAATACGAGCGGCGTGGCTAGTCTGCGAGAAACCTTTAGGGGTGCGCGCGCCTTCAATGGCAGCACCGGGAGCTGGAACACGAGCCAGGTCACTAGCCTAGTATCGACTTTCATGGACGCGCGGGCCTTTAATCAGCCGATCGGCGGCTGGAACACTAGCCGGGTCACCAGCCTAGCATCGATGTTCTATGCCGCGTACGCCTTTAACCAGCCGATCGGCGGCTGGAACACGAGCCTGACCAGGAGCCTAGGATCGACGTTCTTCAGCGCGTACGCCTTTAACCAGCCGATCGGCAGCTGGGACGTAAGTAGTGTCTTTTATCTAGCATCTACCTTCGCCTGTGCCTTTGTGTCTGCAAGTGTGGATCGGTGTGTATTTAACCAGCCGCTGGGCAGCTGGGACGTGTCGGCCGCCATGGTGACGGGGCAGGTAGGTGGCATGTTCGCTGGCAGTTGTGTCTTTGATCAGAACCTCACTGCATGGAACGCAGCCCCCTACGGCGCGCTGCTTGCACGTGGATGTTCCAGCCTAAGGAAGATCAGTCTGGCGTGGGTATCAGGCCACCAAGCAGCCTGCCGGCTGTGCAACGGCTTCTACGTGCGAGGGTGTGGTAACCCTCCATTTTAGGTAAGAAACCAGACACACCCCACGCAGTCGCGCGCGGGGGAACCCGGGCCAAGCAGCAGGTCTCTTGCTTGCCGGTGCTGGCAGCAGCACCAGGAAGAAAGTCTTGGAGAAAGACGGGACGAGGGGAGGCTCCTTCCCTTTCTTCCCGCGGAGCGCCGGCGCAAGACGACACGGCGCCGGAGCCATGACAAAAGGACACCGCTCCAGCTAGCGGCACGCAGGCCTCCCCTTTCCCCCCTGAGCCCCACTGCTCTGGCGCCCTGACGTCGGGAAGGGTGGGGGTCTAGGAGAGCTGTACTCCCCCTCCGGCTGCACACCCGGACCTACCCCCCTCAGCTGCGGTGACCTTGCTAAGCCAGTCTGGTTTAATTTAAAAAGAAGACAGCTGGTCAAGGAAGCGGAGCATTCTTTTTAAAAACGTACCTCTCTCTCTTTACTCCCGTTGGCCAGGCTCAGGCGCCGCCGCCGGGCTCTCAGGGCCCGGGCCCAAACCAGACGGTCGCCTCTTGAATGCTGGCTTCCGGGGACGGCGAGGCCGAGGCCGAGGCCGGGACCGGGGGGCTCGGAAAGCTCGGGTCCGGCGTGCAGTACGCGGCGACGGAGGCGCCCCCGCGGCCAGCGCCAGCCACCGCCAGCCACAGCAGCAGCCGCCACAGCGGCCAGGGCAGCCACGTACCCCGGCGTCGGTGCATGGACAGAACGGGCGGGACGACAGAGCCAGGGCGCTAGGCTTTGCCAAGCTAGACTGCCAGCGCGGCTCGGCCGCACTCCCTCCCCCCCCTCGGGGGGGGGGGGGGGGCACGCCCCGTGCCAGGGAGGGGGGGCGCCGTTTCTCCCCCCTGCTGCCCCCCCCGGGGGAAGGGGCGAAGCCAAGGGGGAGCCTGGAGGGGGTGGGGGAGAAAGAGAGCCCTGGCCAGGCCGGCCGGGTGGCATTGGGGCCATCCGGCCAAACGAATACAGCCACCCGAGGGGGAGGGCCTGGCCATCTCACGCCACCCGGCCAGAAAAAGCAGGGGCTCCCCGCCACCCGACCGGAGAATCAGGGCCTACCCCGCCACCCGGCCCCGAAAGGCAGAGCCTCTCGTGCTCCCCCCCCCGGGGGGGGGGGGGGTGCTTCCGGCCGCTCGGACCACACCCCCCGGGGGGGGCGCGTCCGGTGCCAGGGAGGGGCGCAGTGCGGAGGAGGGAGGGGCGCAGTGCGGGGGAGGGAGGGGCGCAGTGCGGGGGGGGGGGGGGGGGGGGGAAGGGAGAGATCGCGCAGTTTGTTTCTGGCCGGGCAGGCCGCAGGCTCTGGGTGCTAATAAAGGGATGAGCAAGAAAACGAAAACGTGTGCGCAATGCCACCAGGTCGACCCCCCCGCCAAAAAAACCAAGGTCGTGAGCAGCCTAGACGAGGACGAAAACAAGGACGAAGAGAAAAAGGCAGTCCCTACCGACACCGAGTGGCGGGACACAATCTTCACCTGGTCTGGGACACGGTCCCAGCAGGAATTGCTTGTCACGGCGGTTCGGCTAGCCTTAGCGGGCCTCCGCTTTCCTGTGACCGCGGTTGAACTCCCCGATAAGTACTCTCGGGAGACGGTCTATCTGTTGGCCCAGACCAATACCGACAGGCTGCTATCGTTTCTGTACACCCTGAGGCCCTCGCTCCCTAATGACAGGGCCACCCAACTTACCCTGTTCAGGCCAAGCAAGGACGATGCGCCCTCGTGTGCCTTGGGCGACATTTGGCGCCGCCTGCTGACCCAGCCGGCCGCAGTGCAAACCGCCGCGTTTCCCTGCAACCATAAGCTAGCGATTCTCATCTACGACTGGCGCGTGCAAGCGCTAGGTAGGTTGCACCACGATGTTACCACAAAAGGGCTCTGTTGGGGGTACGTCAAGGAGGATGATACTCTTTTGCTAGGCGATCGCAGGTGGCCAGAGTACCGCTCTGGCGTCGGCTCGGATGAGGAGTCCGGCTCGGATGAGGACTTCGGCTCGGATGGCGAGGACGCGACAATCGCCCTCCCTCTTTTGTACGCGCGAAATAACATGTTTGTCGACAAGGACAGTCGACAGAAGATCCCTGACAAGGCCGAGGTCCTAACCCGCGTCCAGTGGTTTTGGCCTAGCCCCCTAAGTCCGCCGCCTGGCTACCGGCACGAACAATTCTGGAACAACTTATTGCTGCTGGAACCCCACTGGATCATGGAGCATTACTACGATGTTAAGCTGGAAGAGGTAGCTCGCCAAATGCATGCCATCTACCAGCGCCTTCGATGACCCGCTGCCCAGCTTCCCTGACCCAACGCGACAGCACACACGGGAATTGGAGAGGACCAGCGCGGAAGCTCTGCTAATACTCGCTGGTTTCCATCGAACGTCAGCTGTGGCTCACCTTTGGGGTCTCTACGGCTTGGACGTAAGTGAGCGGATGTGGTGCCGCTAGCCAGTGCTATAGCCGCTGGCTAGTAATCTCCTGCTTGTTAATAAAAGAACAAAACGCTCCGACGTGGCCTAGCCCCCCCAGCACCGCAGTGTGTCCCCTTCCCTCCCCTCCTCAGTTGGAACGGGGGGCCGCCCGAGAGCCAGCGCTACTAGCACGGGCGGCCCGGCCCAGCCGGTCGGGTGGCACAGAGGCCCCCCCTTTTTCTGCCGGGTGGCACCCATGGCTGTGGCGTTTGGTCTGGTGGCACGAACGGCGCCACCTTTTCCGGCCGGGTGGCACAAATGGCCTGACTTGCAGGGTCGGGGTGGCACTGACGGCCCCACTCTTCCGATCGGGTGGCACAAAAGGCACTTTTTGGGCCAGAGTGGCACCAGTCGCCGGATCTCTTCGGGGGGGGGGGGGGGTATTCGTTTGGCCGGACATCCTGCCTGCTTTTTTTTCTCCCCTCCCCTCTCCCCGCTCCCCTCTCCCTTCTCCCTTCTCCCCTCTCCCCTCCCGCGGCCCAACATTGTGCAGGCCCTGCCCGGGCTTGTCCGTCCAGTATGGCGGTCCGGTGGCCAGTGCCACCGGTAGTTTTTTACCCGGCCGCAGGACCAGGCGAATTTTCTCTGCCCAACCCAAAAAATAAATTCTATTATTCGTAAGTGTCCAAGTAGCGAGAATCGCGCTTGTGGTTCGAGGCCCTGGGAGGGATGCTCCCCCCAGCCGTGTAAAATCAGGCACTGCTTCCTACATGACGAAGAAAACACCGCTATCTACGGGTAAAAAGACTGAAATAGTTATATTAGTGATTGGTTGTTGATAGGCAGGACTGGCTCCGACGCCACTCTGTACCTGGGTGGCACCCGTTACCTCCCGGCGAGGTCAGGCCAGGCTTGGACCCACCAGCGCGATTCTGGCTGCTAGGACACTTACGCCCCGCAGGGTTTATTTTCCGGTTGGTAGGGAAATTTCCCTGATCATGCGGTCATCACGGAAAAAAGCAACTGGTGGCACCAGGCACCGGAGCTGTATTGGGCAGAAAAGCCCGGGCGGGGGGCCTGCACAATGTTCGGCCGCGGGGAGGGACAAGGGAGAAGGGAGAGGGGAGAAGGGAGGAAGGGGGGCAGGGGGGCTATCCGGCCAAACGAATACAGCCACCCGAGCGGGAGGGCCTGGCCATCCCACGCCACCCGGCCAGAAAACCAGGGCCCCCCTGCCACCCGGCCAAAAAAAGCAGGGGCTCCCCCGCCACCCGGCCGGAAAGGCAGAGCCTCTCGTGCCCCCCCCTCCGGGGGGGGGGGGGATGCTTCCGGCCGCTCGGACCCCAACCCCCGGGGGGCGCGTCCGGTGCCAGGGAGGGGCGCAGTGCGGGGGGGGGGGGGGGGGGCCGGGAGGGGGGGGGGGGGGGGGGAAGAGGCGTCCCTTGGCTTCTCTCCCTGCCGCGCCACGCCGGCGGCCGGGGCACTGCTCCTCCCCCCCTGGGCCCCCTTCCCCCACCTGCTAAACCACCAGACCCGGGCTACAGATGCACCTCGGCCCCGCCCGCCAGCCGTGGCGCCTGTGGCCCCTCCTGCTCGGGTGGCTCCGGGCCGCGGGCGCTAAGTGCCCGTACGTGCCCCCCGGTCGTGTGCCCCGGCGGCGCCACTGTGCTCGAGCTCACGACGGCGGCCCCGCAGGACACGTTCGTGTGGCCCCTGTGGCCGCCCGCCGCGCCGGCGCGCCGCCGTCGCCAGGCCCAGGCCGCCGTCCCGACGTCGTTCACGGTCGACTGGGGGGACGGCTCGCCACGCAGTGCCTGGACGCCGGCGCCGCGCCGTGCGCGCACACGTACGCGCTGGCCGGCACGTACACGGTGACGGCGGACCCCGGCGGGCGCTACCCGGTGCGCGGCTGGGCCTTGACGCCCGCGTGGCACGCCACGGGCGCCCGCGGGCCTGCAGCTGCGCGCCGTGCGGCGGTGGGGAGAGCTGCGTTTCCACGAGACGAGCGGCTACCACCTGTACTCGGCGCCGGGGCTCGCGTACGTACCACCACTGGACTCGCTGCCGGACACGGGGCTCGTACAGAGCTGGGACTACAGCTTCGCCGGCCCCACCACTCCGCTGCCTGACGTGAGCTACGGACTCAACGTTTCGGGGGCCGAGTCGGCAGTCGGTACGTTTGAGAACTCCACTGGCTTGGCCAGCCTGTACGGTACGAGCACGTGGGACACGCGCCGCCTGCGCAACGCCAGCCGCGCGTTCGCGGGCCTGCCGGCGCTGACACAGTTCGACCTGTCGCGCTGGGACACCGCCCTGCTCGAGGATGTAAGCGAGCTGTTTGCGGGCGGCGCGACGCTCACACGCACGGGGGCAGGCAGCTGGACGTCGCTGTCGAGCCTGTCGCGCTTTGACCAACTGTTCCGGGGGCTGGGGAGCGACTTCCGGGAGGCGCTCACTGGCTGGTCGACGCCCGCGCTCGCGCCGGGCTCGGTCGACTGCACACGGCTGGCGCGGTACACGGCGCTCAGCCAAGCGCACTGGCCCACCGCGTGCTCGCGCTCTCACTTCCTGGCGCTCGTGCGCACGCACGTCCCCAACGCCGCTGCCACGCTAACGCTGTCGCCCGCGGCCGGCCCCGGCCAGGGCGGCACGTACGGCGTGGACTGGGGGGACGGGTCGGCGCCCGGCTCGTGCGCGCACGCCAACGGCGCCGTCTGCAACCACACGTACGCGGGCGCCGGTGACTACTGGCTGCGCCTGAGCGGCCGCGTGGACGGGCTGCGGTACGTAGAGGGCGCTTTTGTGGTTGAAGTGGTGGCGTGGGGTGACGTGCAGCTGTACCACCCGACGGGCTGCACGACCCCGCTCTTCACGCGACCGGCGCTGACTTCTATCTATGCCACCGAGTACCCGCAGCGCCGACTGTTGCGCTACTTGGCGCCGACGGCCGGCTCGCGGGCGCTGCACGGCGTGGCTCCCGATTACCTGCTCAACTCAATGAAGGAGTTCGTGGGCGACGCGCGCGACTGGGACTGGTCGTGGCTCACGCCCGCTACCCACCCCAATGGCTTCAGCGGCCTGTTTGGGGGTTGCGCCAAGTTCAACCAGGACCTCGATGACTGGGATACGAGCGGCGTGGCTAGCCTGTCGACCACGTTTTTCGGGTGCGAGAACCTTCAACGGCAGCATCGGTGGCTGGAACACGAGCCAGGTCACGAACCTAGCATGGACCTTCCAAGGCGCGTGGGCCTTTAATCAACCGATCGGGGGCTGGAACACGAGCCGGGTCACCAGCCTAGGATCGACGTTCTGGAACGCGTACGCCTTTAACCAGCCGATCGGCAGCTGGAACACGAGCCGGGTCACCAGCCTGCAGAGGGCGTTCAGGAGCGCGTACTCTTCGACCAACCGATTGGCCGCTGGGACGTAAGCAGTGTCTCGGAATTAGCGTATGCTTTCGCCTGTGACACTGCTGTGGGCCAGTGTGTGTTTGACCAGTCGTTGGGCAGCTGGGACGTGTCGGCCGCCATGGCGGCAGGGGCCATATACGGCGTGTTTGGTGGCAATTGCGTTTTCGATCAGAACCTCACGGCCTGGAACATAGCGCCATACGGCGCAGATGCTTGCACGGAGATGTTCTATCCTGAGGGGAGTAGTAGCCTTTCTGACGTAGGTATCCGGCCGAGCAACCTGCCTGCTCTCTGCAGCGGCTCCTACGTGCGCGGGTGTGGTCTCCTTATTCGCTAGGTTTAGAAGCCAGGCACACACAGGATACACTCGCGCTGGGGAACCCGGGGCAGAGCAGCAGGTCTCTTGCTTTCTGGTGCTGGCTTTGCCTTGGCACCGCCAGGAAGAGAGTCTTGGGGGCGGGGTACTTCGAGAGTCGTAGTCTACATAAAAAGGAGATTCGGTACAGACAAGGGGTCACTGCACAGCCATCGGCCGGCGCTCCGGGGGGGGGGTTGCAGGCTAGGACAGGGTGATGCAGGGGGGAGTGCTCATTCCTGCTCCTAGCAGGGCCCCCCTGGGAAGCAGGACTTGTGTGTGAAACATCCTCCCCCCTTTTCCCCTTCCCGGAGGCTAGGCTGGCTTCGCCCACCCTCGGACACACCCCCCCCCCCCCTCCTCCTACCCACTGCAGTGTGTCCCCTCCCCGGCTGGCACGGGGGGCCGTCCAAGAGCAAGCGCTACTAGCACGAGCGGCCCGGCCCTGCCGGCCGGGTGGCACAGGACGCCATCTCTTTCGGTCGGTGGCACAGGATGCTATCTCTTTTCGGTCGGGTGGCACAGGACGCCATCTCTTTTCGGTCGGGTGGCACAGGAGGCCCCCCTCTTCCGGGTAGCACAGATGGCCTGGGTTGTTTGGTCGGGGTGGCACTGACGCCCCCACTCTTCCGGCCGGGTGGCACAAATGGCCTGAGTCTTTGGTCGGGGTGGCACCAGCCGCCGGATCTCTTGGGGGAGAGGGTATTCGTTTGGCCGGACACTCTGCCTGCCTTTTCTTCTCCCCTCCCCTCTCCCCTCTCCCTTCTCCCCTCTCCCTTCTCCCTTCCCGCGGCCGAATATTGTGCAGGCCCTGCCCGGGCTGGTCCGTCCAGTATGGCGGTCCGGTGGCGAGTGCCACTGGTGGTTTTTTTTCCTGGCCGCAAGACCAAGAAAATTTTCTCTGACTAACCAAAAAATAAATCCTATTATTCGTAAGTGTCCAAGTAGCGAGAATCGCACTTGTGGTTCGAGGCCCTGGGAGGGGTGCCACCCCAGATGCGTAAAATCAGGCACTGCCTCCTACAAGACAAAAAACACCGCTATATACGGGTAAAAAAAAGAAAGAGCTAAATTAGTGATTGGTTGTTGTAGGCAGGACTGGCTCCAATGCCATTTTGTACCTGGGTGGCACCCGTAACCCCTTGGCGAGGTCAGGCCAGGCTTGGACCCACAAGTGCGATTCTCGCTACTAGGACACTTACGCCCCGCCGGATTTATTTTCCGGTTGTTACGGGAAATTTCCCTGGTTCTGCGGTCATCACAGAAAAAGCAACTGGTGGCACCAGGCACCGGAGCAGTGTTGGGCAGAAAAGCCTGGGGGGGGCTGCACAATGTTCGGCCGCGGGGAGGGAGAAGGGAGAAGGGAAGGGAGAAGGGAGAGGGGAGAAGGGAGGAGGGAGGGACAAAAAGGCAGTCGATTGTATTCGGCCAAACGAATCTAGCCACCCGACCGGGAAAAACCCGGCCACACCCTGCCACCCCTTGCCATCCGTCCCGGGCCGCCCGTCACTCCCGGCGTGACCGTCGGTCGGCGCCACCCCCGGTCGGACCCGGCTGACGGTGCCACCGCCGTGCCTGTCCGACTGCCGGTCGGACCCGGCTGACGGTGCCGCCGCCGTGCCTGTCCGACTGCCGGTCGGACCCGGCTGACGGTGCCACCCCCGACCCTGTCTGGCCGCCGGTCGGACCCGGCTGACGGTGCCCCCCCCGACCCTGTCTGGCCGCCGGTCGGACCCGGCTGACGGTGCCCCCCCCGACCCTGTCTGGCCGCCGGTCGGACCCGGCTGACGGTGCCCCCCCGACCCTGTCTGGCCGCCGGTCGGACCCGGCTGACGGTGCCACCGCCGTGCCTGTCTGGCCGCCGGTCGGGCCCGGCTGACGGTGCCACCGCCGTGCCTGTCTGACCGCCGGTCGGGCCCGGCTGACGGTGCCACCCCTCTCCCTCTGTCCACCGGCCCGGGGTGCCACCCCACCCGGTCCCGTCACGGGGGGAGGGTGCCACCAGGCTTCTGTACCTGGTCCGGCAGTGCCACCGGTCGTTCCGGCTCGACCGGTTTTTTTAATTGCTGATGGTTATTCTTTCTTTCCCATCTGGCGGATGATCATTAAGCTACTAAGAGAATAAAAAAGGGAGGGGGGGGGGGGGGAGGAATCGAGGGTTTGTCTTGTCCATCGCTTTCTCCTTTATCTTGTCTCTCGCTTTCTCCCACGCCCAGACAGTTGTGTATGTACGACGAGGCCTATTTCAGCCTGTGTGTTAGTACAGGGCTGTGGGCGACACGCACATAAACACAAGCACGTAACATACGTACTTACGTACATACATACACATATACATACACACATACATACATACATACATACATACGTACATACATACATACGTACATACATACGTACATACCTACGTACGTACATACATATATACATACATCATACAAAGGCACGTAACATGCGTACTTACGTACGTACGTACGTAAATACATACATACATACATGCAGACATGCATACAAACACACATACATACGTACATACATACATACATACATACATTACATTACATTACATTACATTACATACATTATCTGTCTTTCCGTACAGGAACAAATTCTAAAGAGCAAAGCAAGTAACCATCTATCTGTCTATCTGTCTATCTATCTATCTATCTATCTATCTATCTATCTATCTATCCATCCATCTATCGATCTATCTACCTATCCATCCCCACCGCCAGGACACAATTATCGTTTTCATTTCTTTCTTTCTTTCTTTCTTTCTTTTTCTTTCTTTTTCTTTCTCTCTCTTTCTTC
>WBZZ01001862.1:172500-180000 GCA_019918135.1 Paulinella micropora
CTATACTCTTTGAGTACCAGACTGGAAAGACTGTGCTGCCATGGAACACAAGAGCACTGGCTAGGTTGCTCGATCCTGGTCAGGACATTGATTCAATAAAGAGAGTGGAAAAGGAGTTTAAGTTCAGGAATCCAAAAGGACAGATCAATGTCATGGATGTGTCTCTGAAACTTATGGAGGCCAAGTTAGTGGACCTGGGTAAACTCCAACACACCCAGTTTGGCAGGGACCTTCACCCGGCCCTGAGGGAAATAGAAGGCGAAGCTGGAGGGGTGACGAGGATGAAGAAGCTGCATGCGGCCTTGGTGAAGGATGACGCATGGAAGAGGTGGGTCTTCACGAAGGATCATACGATCTTGGAGGGGACGGCCGCACCACCCCCCACCAATAAAGCGGGAGAGAAGGAGTTGGCGGAGAAGGCCTTGTTCCTTCGGAAGGCAGCTGAGATCCTGTCTTTTTTTCATCATGCCCAAGAGCTGTATATCAAAGAGCTAGCGGCTGAGAAAGAAAAGAAGGAGATGGAGGCAAAGATTGCATTAGCCAAGGCGGCGGGAACAAAGGGACCGAAATATTCCTCTGGATCTTATATGGCTCCCTCGGGCCGCTCCGCCCCGTCAGCCCACACAGCCCCTTCGGCCCCTGCGACTAGCTCAGCGCCTACCACTGTTATTGTCAACAGTAATGACAAAAAGGACAGACAGGCTATCATACAGGCCTTCCAAAAATATACAAAGTCCGATGCCACTGCTCTGACGCTGTATGCAGAGACAGCGAGTCAGAAGGACACGGATGCGAACCTTCGAGACAAGCTCAGAAGAATTGATGCTTGTATGAAGCAGCATCCAACGGACGAAACACAGGAGTATGAGGCGTTGTACACCTTGTTGGACCCATCAATCATCACACAAGGGTTTGATGTTGGGGAGTACAAGGCGATGAGAGCGGTAGAGGTGGCGGCTAGGAGAGCAGCCTCAGACCTGCAATGCACGGTGCCAGTTGCCGTCCTCTTGCAATACTTTAAAACTCATGGGTATCAGCACCTGTGCACTGGTACTTTGATTGGGTTTGAGATTTTTCAAGAGGTGAACGAAGGGCTGGGCATTGGCACGAGGTTGGCAGCGATCCTCACTGAGGTCAGCGCCAAGTACGGGCTCTTTTATAGCCGGAAGTCTATCATTTTGTACTTCCTGAGTGCTTTGTGTACACGACACCCGAGCAAGCTCGCAAGGATCATACAGTCCTGTCCGACCTTCACGGCGGTGAAGACGGCGGATTTTTTAGAAACGAATATATACGAGAGGACTGTAGCGGCTACTCCGCCGGGCGACCTGTTCAAGGAGGTGCTCGACGCGTGTTCCGAATTGGACACGGCCACCGAGTCATTCTCCAGTGCCGCGACACAGGGGGTTGGAGGTGCTCAAGCAGCACATGCAACTCGAACGGCAGGTCTCAAGAGGGGGAGAGATGAGCCGACGCCATGCTACCGCTATTTTTCATACATGGCGTGTAAGCATGAGGCACAGAAAGGAGTAGGCAATTGCCTCTTCAGCCACGACTCTCTTGATGATAGGCAGCGAAATCTTTTCCTTAGAGAGCTCGAAGGCATGAAAAAGACCATGTACGCCATGTACAAGAAGGAGTTGGAGGAGGGGAGGTGGAATGCGAATATGGTCTCGGATGCGGAGTTCCGGGAGGCCATCATTTACTTCCTTGACAGAATGAAGAGAAGGGAGAAGAGAGAGACATCGGGCCGATCAAAGGCGCCGACTAGAGGAGGAGGAGAGACGAGAGGATCGTCACGAGGGTCCCGAGGGACACCAAGAGGGGCGGCACCACGAGGACGATGCTTTCGTGGAAGGGGAGGACGGACCCCAGCGCGCCCTCCCAGAGGACACTGATACTGGAATTATAGCACCAGTTCCAGCTCCAACTACCCCCAGCAAGCTTATACCGCTACGGAGGGGGGACGTCAAGACGAAGACACCGGCTCAGGTGAGCGTGTTGTCGTCGTAGACTGACGGGAGGAGAAGAGAGAGGAAAAGAAGAGAGAGAAGGAGATAAAAACTGTTCTTTTTAATCCGACAGTCACAGTTATGCCTACTGTTGCTGAACAGGATACGAACGGTTCCGTTCCTCCTAGACGTGAAGGTGAAGGCACACAGCCTCACAAGCCTCAAGGTAAGCACTTGCTAGTTCATCCTTCGAGAGCTAATATGATAAATGATGCGAATAGGAAGGCGAAGAAGGCGATGGAGGAGAGGAAGCCGAAACCAAAGGCTAGGTCTTCTCCTACGAAGAAGCAGCGGACCGTACCCCCGCCAAAGGACTCAATAGTCTCTGCTATAGACACGAGTACACTCGGTGTACCAGACTCTGTCCAAAAGACACTCGAGATACCGGAAGCCCCGGAGACTCAAGAAGTTAAGTTGGCGGAAAAGGGGGAGAACGAGAAGAGGACAAGGAACTTGAGCTTAGACTCAAAACCCTAGAACGAAAAATTCATGTGCTAGCGGCTAGTTTACATAGACCAGACGCGCTATGCTACACTGACCTCTTTTGTGAAACTTTACAAACCACATTAAAAGTTGGTAATGATACGATGGCGAATATTAATATTGTCTGCCAGAAGTTTTTGAATAGTCACCGGACATGGGTGGACAAAAACATTAGAAAAACAAAGGGGACCCTAAAAGGGGTAGGCAGCCGTACGGAAATTACGGGCATCGTCACATTAATTTTCAAATTGAAATCCGGTCGAGTATATCGTGCGGACCTCTATGTTGTCCCCGATTACCACGGTTCAATCCTGCTGTCGTATGACCAATTAGCTACGATGGGGGCTGTGATCGATTGCGCCGCACGGCGGGTGATTTATGGAGTGAAGAATGGAGAGGAGGAGGATATTAATCCGATGACTGCTACTGACTCATACGAGGCTTTTGAGCTGAGTCTAGCAACGGAGAGGAAAAAGTTGGCCTTCGTACATGAGGCAACTGAAGCCTATGTACACCCCTATGTCACAGTGCCGGAGGAACTGACCTGGACCGACAATTGGGAGACGGAGATGCAGGCGTATACGGTTACGATTCCCGCATGGGACAGAAAGTCTATTGATGACTTAGTCGTAGCGCGTAATGAGGAGATAATATGTGTTGCGAAACAGTGCCCGTCGTTGGCCAGATTCGCAGAAGGTGGCGGGGCAGATGTCCATATTACTAATGGCTACTGTTACCATGCGAAGGTGTCAGATGAGAAGAGAGAGGCGTTTGTGCCAAGGAGGAAGGGGCGTATCCCCGATACTCCAGCGGATGAAATTAAAACTTTTATCACGAACTTTTGGGGCGATGTGCCTACCTGGCCGCGCTCATTAACTGAAGTGAAAAAGTGTCTACGGACTCTATTTGAGAGTAACAAGCCGTATACTGTCATTCTGCCATACAATGAGAAGGCGATCTCGGCACAGGAGATAAGGGACCGGCTTATTGATCATCCTATACCTGTTCCTTCTCGCAAGCAACAGTTAGTGGTGGCTTGTCGACTCGGGTCTCGGGAGCAGAGCAGTGCATACAAGCAAAAGCTCAGAGCCCAGGACAAGTTGAAATTGATACCTCAAGCTTTCACATGCTTTGATGGTTTCTACACCCGTAAGGCTCCGATACAATACGCGAACCTTATTGATATGCTTGTCGGGCTGGGTCATGATGATGAGCCGGACACAGTCACGTATGAAAGAACGGGACTAGACGATTTGTCCGAGGAAGATTTGAGTTTGGAGGAGGACTTAGCGCCCCTCAAGGAGCATAAGAAGATGTCGGAGGAAGATTTCCAAGCGGCGGCGCGGAAAATTTTAGAAGAAGGAGTGGGTTCGGAGAGAGAGAAGGCGTTTCTCAAAGCTAAGATGGAGGCGTACAGAGAAATTTTCGACCCTCCTCGGGCAGGTGGTGTAAAGTCGGATGACTTCACTGCTGTCATTTACAAGATACCGGGTGCGGAGCTATCTCCGGCACCACGGAGGGCAAATTTGAGCATACATGAGGCAAAAATAGCGGAGGAGAATGTGAGACAGTTGCTCGATGAGGACTTTATTGAGAGATCTACATCTCCAATTGTCTCTCAACCGAAAATCGTCCCTAAGCCAGGAGGAGAATGGCGCTTGACGATCAATTATGCCCGTGTGAATAAGGTGCTAGAGGAAGAGAGAAATCCTCTGCCGACCTTAGAAGAAGGCAGAAGGGTCTGCGGAATTCTAAATTCTATTCGGTCATTGACCTTAAGAACGGCTTCTGGCAGATACCACTGGACGAGAAATCCAGATGGCTGACTGCATTCATTGTGGGTATGGAAATATACCAGTGGAAGGTGCTTCCAATGGGACTCAAACAGGCCCCGGGGCTCTTTCAGAAGGCGAAGCAGAAGATGTTGAGCGGTCAATATGACGACCAGTCGGAGGATGGTTTTATGAGAAGGAGAGGACAGAAGGCGGGAGAATATGCATTTTGTTACATCGATGACATCATCGTATACTCTAACACAATGGAAGAGCATATCGATCACTTGTCAGATGTCTTCAGGCGCATCGGAGCATTTGGCCTGAAATGCAACCTAAAGAAATGTCAGCTTGCCAGGACAAGTGTGACGTATTTGGGTTACGAGATTTCTCATAATAGGGTCTCGATATCGCGCGAAAAGAGGGAGGAGATCATGAGTAGACAGTTGCCAAAGAATCGCACAGAGTTACACTCTTTTCTTGCGATGGCACAGTACTACAGCCAGTTCATACCCGATTGGGGTGCAACTCGGGCTAAGCTGGAGAAGATGATTGATTTTGGAGACTTTGAGAAGTGGGATGAGGAGGCTTTGCAGGCGTTTAATACGCTCAAAGATCTCATTTACAAAGATCCCAAGGACGGCGGATTAGTACTTATGATGCCCGACTTTACGAAGCCGTTCGTAGTCGACACGGATGCATCTAAGTTTGCGATTGGCGCGGTGCTGCAACAGGAAGATGAGGAGAAAAAGTTGCGCCCGATCATGTTTATTAGTAGAAAGCTGTGTGCGGCGGAGCGAAATTACTGCACGCGACAGAGGGAGGCGTTGGCAGTAGTATGGGCTCTTAAGAGGCTCAGAGAATACGTGGGGAGGACCTCTATTCACGGTTAGGACCGATCATCACAACCTTCTTTGGTTGATGAATCATGAACAAACCGGCCGTTTGGCGCGGTGGCAAGCTTTCTTGTCATGTTTCAATTTCACGATGGTCTACTTACCGGGAAAGCGAAACGTAGTCGCTGATAGCCTTTCCAGGCTAGAGTTTCAGTCGGAGGTGTCTGCTCTCGTATCATCAGTGGAGATGATGGACCTGTCCACGGACAAGGTATACGAGGTGAGCCACATAGAGGCGATGCAGATGGCAAGAGGCGTTCGTTATGACCGCACGGGTCTACGATATAGTCCTCAAGGCCCGGAGCATGGCATATGCTGTGAGGCGCATGTTCTCGAAGACGCTGAGTGGTCTTATGAGGCATACGAGAACGCGAAGGCGAATATAAAAGAAGAGGAGGAGACGACTGAGGTCTGTACTGAACCTCCACAGGAAAATCGAAGCGAGCTTGATGAAGACCCGGAAAGGGTAGGAGTAAGGTTGGAGGACGGTACTATTCATATCGCCTCGCCTACCGCGTGGAGGCAGCAACAGGCGACGGATCCGGAGTTCAAGGAGCTCATAACGTTATACAAGAACCCTAATGAGCTTAAAAAGACTCCACAGATCAAAGATCAGATGAAGGAGATGGCGTGGAGAGATGGGCTATTGTGGTACAAGGGCCAGCATGGCAAATTTGCATCACAGCCTGACAAATGGACTCTCTGGGTACCAGAGAAGTTGAGGCGCTTCATATATGTCGCAGCCCATAACTGCCCCTTACTGGCACATCCGGGTCGACAAAGAACTCAATGGTTCATAGCGAGGCGATTTTGGTGGAAAGGGATGAAGGAGGAGATAGACAGGGAAGTGGACGCATGCATCCCATGCAAAACCACAAAGACACCGCTGAAGGCGAACTTTGGCCTGATCGGTACATTCCCGTTACACGCCGGGATGTTTGAATTTTTACACATCGATCATGTGGGACCTTTCCCCGAATCGGCAGAAGGGTACAGATACCTTCTTACCGCAATAGATCGAGCCACCAATTATGTCTGGGTTGTTCCTGTTAAGGACGCTACAGGCAAGACAACTGCGGAGGCTCTGATCGATAGGATCGTCTCGCAGATCGGAGTGCCTAGAAAGATATGTTCTGATCGAGGTTCTGACTTTAATAATGAAGTCATCGACAGACTATCTAAGTACTACGGGATGAAATGGCAATATGTTACTGCCTATAACCCGAGAGCGAATGGCAAGATCGAGCGGGTACATAGACCTCTCAAAGCCTCGCTTAAGATGTACTGTATGAAGAAGGAGAATCAGAGAGCCTGGGTGGAGGCAGCACCTTCATTTGCCTTTGCAATGAACTGTCTACCCTCATCGGCATTAGGAGGAGCCAGGAGCTCAGTCTCGCCATATCAATTGGTTTACGGCCGAGAGCCTAATATCCCAACCTCACTTCTGCATCCAAAAGACACTTGGGCAGATGAGGATGAGTTGTTCGGGATGAGACTAAGAGCAAAGATGGAGGCGGAACAAATAGTTGCGGCGCACAGGGAGGCGGAGCGCAGAAAGACTGACGCACAAGGAGTGCGACAAGCGCACTTAGATCAAGTCCGTTTCCAGGTTGGGGATATTGTACTCTTGTACCATCCTCAAGTCCCTAAGGGGGTTAGCTCTAAGCTGTTTACCCACTGGAAAGGACCATACCAGGTCATGGAACAGATGGGACCTCTGAATTATAAGATCAGGGGTAGAGGGAAGGTGCAGATTGTGAATGTTCGAAGGCTGATCAAATATGACCCTTCTTACTTGAGGATGAATCCGTTGAGGAGGCGTTGAAACGGATGAAGGAGGACTTCCAAGAGGTACCGCCTATACAGAAGGAGGATACCTTAGAGGAGGAGAATGCCTATCGGGCACCGGTCACGGAGAAGGAGGAGACCGAGAAGGAGAGTAAGGAAGACTCAAACCGCAAAAGCGCGGCGGGGACTCAGTCTAAAGCCCCCATAGTCCGCGGCGGTACGAAGGAGAAGTTCACGGAGGCGCAGAGGAGGAGAGCGCAAAACGATCTCATCTTCGACCAACCGAGGAAGGTGGCAAGGTCGACGCGAGCGACGGATGTCCATGGAGGAGGAGGGGAGAAGGACACTAACCCGAACGCGGGTAATGTGGACATTCGACATGTGCGATGGAAGGAAGGAGAGGCGATTGCGGCCATCAAGTGGGTCCGAGACGCTTTTTATCTGTTGAGACCGGCAGAATCTCATGTTGCCGATGACACTCTCTCAGATCTTTATCTCATGCGAGCTGTGGCGGTCCCGCAGACTACACGGGCAGCACGGACATCGAAG
>WBZZ01001862.1:185000-207500 GCA_019918135.1 Paulinella micropora
AGAAATTATCAAGTTTTTCGTTTAGTGTTGTTTTGATTGAGTTAATACTTCGGATTTTTTGCGGTTTATATTTAGCATTGGGGACAACTCTTTTTTTTCTGTCAATAACGGGCTCATATTTACGAATACATTTATAGTAAATTGTTTTGCCTTCCTTCGTCTTCTTAACATTGTATGTATGATAATAATTGACCCCGTCAATAGTTTCTATACGAAATTCCGGCTTAGTGAAACTCTCTTTATGAATTATCCCACACGGACTGCCCGCTCATTTTTTATGCTTGTTGTCTCCGCGATGCTCGGGGGTACCGTTGGCGGTGTTGTCGTTGTTGGTGTTATGGTCTTGAGTGGTCATTCTATATATTATGTATTATATTTTTATAATAATTAAATATGTAAATCAATATTTATAATTATCATTCAAGTGATATGCTATTAATGATAGTAATTATTTATTTATTTTTATAAATAACTTATTCACATTGATATAAAGCGACCAAAAAAATGAGTGATACTAGTGCGACCGATGGGGCGGGGCGAGACGCCCTGTATATATTCCTGTATATGGTGGGGACAATAAAAAACTTAACAAAAAATTTTAATTGAAACGAACTCACATAAAATTTTATGAGGGATTAGAAACAACCACGGACAACTTCAAAGAATACACGGCCGGCGAGTTATATGATTACCTGACGGCCCGAAATAATCCTGTAGGCTATGAAGGACTGGGCGGGGGTGTGAAGCTTTATGTGGATTTGGAAAGAGACTTCAAAACGAAAGAAGAAATGATGACGGCCCGTGCGGAATTCTTAGAAAAATGGGAAAAGGGCTTTATGCGGGTAGCGAAATGTAAAATGTCTGATATTGCTATTATGGTCCAGAAAGAAAAATACGAAATGGAGATTGTCCTTTCATATGGTTGATAATAGCGGGGCCATATATGAGGACGGAATGGAGATTAAAAAAATCATTGGAAACGATAAAGAGTTTTTATGCGATGTGGGTGTCTATAGAAACCACGACCGCCGTCAGTTGTTTAGACTACCTTTATGTAGCAAGCAGGAGGAAACAATACCATTTATTAGAATTGATAAACCATTGACCCGCGATAATTTTCACGAATGTCTCGTGTCTCACATTAGAACTTATGATGTCAGCGGTATATGTGCGCGGACGAACAAGAAACACAAATTATTGTAAATGACAGCAGAGAATTTCATAAACCACAGGTCATTAAAATGGCAATAAACGATACACAAATTTTACAAGATGCGGGGCGGAAGTTGGACGAAGGGAAACGGGTTTATTTGGCTTCTAATCATAACATAACTAGTACCAAGAAAATGTATGAGTATTTACTCAAAGGGAGAAATAATATTCAAAGGCTTGTTAATTACTTCCGAAACATTAATAGAGGAACCCGTGAAAAGGGCGATAGAAAATATAAATGCGGAATGGCAGAAATATGACTTAATATGTGCTTCTCCTGTATTCAAAGCGGTATTAATTTCACCAAGACTGAATATTATGATAATGTTTATGGCTTGTTTTCAAATGGTAGCAACTCAAGCGGGGTTGCGTGTCAAATGCTCCGACGTGTGCGATATCCAAAAGACAGCGAAATATTCGTTAATATTACAATGCGAGGCGGAAATCGTCCAACAAATCCAAAAGACATATTACAACATATGGGGAACGACCGCGAAAATATCCTTCAAAGAATGCGAGACAGATGTATGGATTACGACTTAAGCGACACAGGAATGCCGTTATTTTATAATCACCCGTATCCAAAGTTAATATCCGAACTAGAAGCGGAAGATAATGCGGACAAGAACGAATACACATATAATTTCATTAAAGAACAGATGACATACGGGAACAATGTCATTCAAGTATTACCAGAGGACCAAAACGAATTAAAAGCAGTTAATAAAGAATTGAAAATTGTATCTAATGAAGTAGATGAAAAAGAAGCAAATGAATTTAAAAAAATGCCCCCGAAATAACGACGGATGAAATGGAAAAAATAGGGAAAAATGAAATCTAATCAGCAAGAAATTGAACGAATGGATATAATTAAATTAAAGAAGTATTGGATTAAACGAAAGTTTAAATTAAGTAAATATCAAATAATGCGGGGTGGTATTTGAATTATAGCAACGAACGGCTTATTAATCAATACGAAAATTTATCAAGGTTTTATAAAGAACCGGATTTTAGTATTTAAAAAGGCTTGGAAAAATTAAAAGAAAAAGAAATAAAGAGAGAGTATGACCAATCAATGAAGAAGTTGATGAAGAAAAAGGAAAAAGAAACATAGACCCCGAAAAATGGGTGTTTAAAACAATGTCTAATAAATACAACTACGAGAAACAGAAGTTATTATGCGGGATATTTAGCGATACGGGATATAAATCATTTCACGACCGCGACACGATACTGAACCGCAGAGAACTATTAAATAACTTGTCAAAAATACATTTAAACTATATGAGCAATCCAGAGCATATTGTCAAAGTGTTGAATAAGAAGAAGGAGAAAATGGTGAGTTTATCAAAATTCAATCCGAATGAACCTTCATTTAAAAAAAAAATGTTAAATTTCATAAATGGAAGTTTAAAAGACACTTACGGCGTGGCAATAGTGGCAACGAATAAAAAACAAAATCATTATTATCTAAATACGCCAGTTGATGCGATATTTTCAAGGGTTGAAAATGACGAATTTATCCCCGTTTTAGGAGCAAAGGCACCGCAGGAGGAAGTTATTGAAGAAGATGAAAATAAATTAAGCACGAGTGAAAAGATGGAAGTAATAAAGAAAAAGACGAAATAGGAGGCGAACAAAGTATTATTTTTTTTGAAGATAGGGGAATGAGGGGTCATCTGGGATTTTTTTTAGGATTATAATTTCCCATAAGGCCCCGATTTTTTTTAAGGGTATGTGAATGAGGTTTCCCAGAAGACCCCGATTTTTTTTAAGGGTATGTGAATGAGTTTCCCAGAAGACCCCGATTTTTTTAAAGGTATGTGAATGAGGTTTCCCAGAAGACCCCGATTTTTTTAAGGGTATGTGAATGAGGTTTCCCGATAGGCTACGATTTTTTAAAGGGTATGTGAATGAGTAGCCGATCGGGATTTATTTTTTAGGAAGTGAATTTCCCGATGGGCTACGATTTTTTTCTGAAGGAAGAAAACAAAAAGGTGTAAAAAGGGCTTACTATGTGGAATTGGATAATAAAATCCCGTTTGCCACACCCGAAGGGTAACATGCCTTTTACTTCTCGCTTAACTTCTCACTCACTTACTTCTCACTTACTTCTCACTTACTTACTTCTTGCTTACTTCTGCTCAACTTCATTCTTTTAAAATCAGTTTCATTTATCATATAACAATATGCTGAAACCGAAATTGACCGCCGAAGAAATGCTTATCATTATCAATTCATACACCATAACTTCTCACTTACTTACTTCATTTTTACTTACTTCATTTATTGTATAAGAATGCCAAAATTGACAACTGAAGAAATGATTAATATTATCATTTCATACATGAAAAAGAAAAAGAAAAATAAGAATGACTGACATTGTCGCTAAACTGCCAGCAGACTTAAAGAAACACATTAAAGGCTTTGTTTATAGTGATATTTTTTATAGCACCGCCGATTTATGTATTAATTGCGGACTATCTCTTGCTTTTGTTGATAAGCCAATTTATTATATATATACGACACGGGGTTATTACATATGATTGATAATTTTTGCAGTAAATCGTGTTTGAAAGAATATGTCTTAGAAGACCCTTAATTATGTTTTAAGCACAACAATATATAACAACATATAACAATATGACAACACGAAAGCCAAAGGCGATTACGATTGATTACAATAAAGGGAACCTTTATACAATCAGATGACCACACACGGAAAAAATCTATATTGGAGCAACCAGTCAAACATTAGCCCAACGAATGACACAGCACAGAGACCACTTCAAAAAGTGGATGAATGGAAAATTTTGTTACGTATCTTCTTTTGAAATTTTACACACGGGAGATGCTTACATTGAATTACTCCGTGAATGTCCGTGTGATAATAAAGAACAATTAGCCAAATATGAAGGCGAAGCAATCCGCAATACTGCCAATTGTTGTAATAAGACAATAGCGGGTAGAACAAAAAGAGAATATTGTGAGGACAATCGGGCGACATTACAACAACAACAACACGATTATTGCGAGGAAAACAAAGAAACAATAATACAACGATGTAAGAATTACCGCGAAACCCAGAAAGAAGCAATATCACAGCGAATGAGTGGATACTACAAACAAAACAGAGATAGAATAAAAAAGACCCATACGGAATACTGTGAACAAAACATAGACAAAATGAAACAAAATAGTAAAGAATATTATGAAGCAAACAAGCAAGCAATAAGCCAACGACGGCGAGAATTAAGACAGCGGAAAAAACAACAAATCACAAACGAACTCACACCACAGCCTTCATAACCCACACACCGCTTTTTTTTGTGAGCCCTAGCAACTATTTTTTTTTTTCGTTGATCGAGACCGATACACCAGTTAAAAGCCGAAGCCCGCTCCACCAATTTTTGTCAAAGGTGCTTCCGTCGTCCTTTTGTCCAAAGCAAAAAGCAAAAAGTTGTCCAGACACTATGAGCGAAAACCGCAGTATTGTTTCACGAAGTACCCCAGAGTCCGATCAGGATGTAGAAAGGCGAATTAAACGGCTGCAAAAATTAAGCAATAACGTGGATGAAATACGGGCTTCACTTGACAAGACCGAGGGGGAAATTAAATCTTTGTCCCACCGAATTCTTTCTTTGACCAAAGCGAGAACGAAGAAAGAACAAGAGGTTAAAGCACTACGGCAGAAATTACGAGAAGCAAAAGAAATTACAGAAGACATTGATTTCGTCAAGATTTTGGAACTCAAACAGGAGCAAATAACAACGGAGATCAAAAAGTTTAAGCAATGGATACAACAAGGCGGACACCGAAAAATAGCAGGATTTGGCGAACAGCAATATAAACGAGTTTATCAATATATTACGAGTGGCACATTTTTTGACGATGCTTTGGCCCGAGTTGTCCAAGCAATTTCCCCCAGCAATCCCCTACCCTCGCCTATGGAAGTTTCCGCGTCTTCGTCCGCCGTCTAATGTGTGTTTTTCAACACACCAAAAAATTTAATTGAATTTCTCAAAAGTTTTTTATCAGAAAAAGAAACAGAAAGAAAAACAGAAATAAATAATAGAAAGAAAAAACCAAAAAAAAACCCATTATTCAAAAAGATTTATTCAATGCCTTCCTTTTTTTTCACTCGGCTACTCCGTCTCACTGGTTGGGCTTTTCCGTTTTCGTCTATCAACTTATAACCGGCTTTATTTTTCTCCGTCGTGGTTGCCTCTGTCTGCTTTGCTTCGGGTTGCTTTGCTTCGGGTTGCTTTGCTTCGGGTTGCTTTGCTTCGGGTTGCTTTGCTTCGGGTTGCTTTGCTTCGGGTTGCTTTGCTTCGGGTTGCTTTGCTTCGGGTTGCTTTGCTTCAGTTTTCTTCTGCTTAACAAAATCATTCACTATTATGGCCCCAATTCCGCTTATTTTTCTAAGTGTCGTATTCGTTATTTTTCCCCCGTAGTCATTCCACATTTTATTTAATAACTCAAACTTGTCCCCACTACTTGCTTTTTTCCCCAAGGGCTTATATTTGCCGTCGTCGTCCTCGTTTTCGCTTTCACTTTCGGCCCCTTTGATATTCAAACATAAATCAATTTTCCTTCGTAGTTCTTCCAACTCTGTTTTTATTCCTTCAGTCTTAATTTCCTCGGGGTCTGCCACATTGACCCAACTATAAGAAAAACTCGTTGATAAATCTCCGTGCCCCAACACATTAGAAACCCAAGTATTAAAATTTGTTGTCTTTGGATTAGCAAAATTCGTATATGAAAGGCTCGCATATAATTTTCTTAACATACTGCTTCTCTGTGTGTAATCTGCCAGCCACGGGAAAACTTTTATTATTCGTTTGTTCAATTCGTTGTTTTTGTCTTTCGCTAGTTGCCCGTCGTCATTGATAATAATTGCTTTCTTCGTCTTGAAGTGGTTTCTTATTGCTTCCACTTTCTCAATTACGAATTCAGGAGTGAATAAAACAACAGGTCTCTCAGTCCAGTTCTTTTTTTGTCCCTCTCTCTTTTTTGCTAAATTATCCTCTCTCAGCCACGAATGCTTATCAGGTATTAATTCATAAGTATTTTTACTGAAAATCTCAACAGGTCTCGCCCCTATTGCTAACATTAAAGCCAACAACTTTAAATAAGGGTCATTACTTAAAATCATTTCATTCATTTTTGCCATTACCTCCCGCACATCAATCTGTATTTTTTGCTCGTTTTTCTGTTTGACATCTTTTTTATACCCCTCAACAATTTCTATTCGTTCGTCTTCATTGATATTGAAATATTTGTCCAATTTACTCATTTCATATACTTTTTTGCTTTGATTTGGTTTTATTGCTTTTGTTCTTACTTCGGATAATCTCTGTCTTCTTGAAGTCGTATTCGGGTAAATAATAGCATACTTTGAATAAATAACTTGCATCGCTTTCAGTGCTTCGTCGTCTGTTGTTGTTTTGCTAAATAAAAACAAAATAGCATTATGGAAGGCCTTTGACTGCTTCGCATCACTCGTGAAAAATTCTGACACTACATTATATATTTTTTGCTCTGTGTCTGCTATGTTCAGTTGCTTGATAAATTTTCTGTCATTTTCGTTCCACATTCTGCTTTGTTGTTGCTTCGTTCGTGTCCCGTGCCTGCAAGTTGTATATATTAAACTAGTCTATATTTTTTTTCAATATGAAAAATATTTAATTATTAACTTTTTCTTTTTATTCCTTATGGTTTTTTATGATCATTTATCAATAATAGACAGGTCTATATGGTATTTCATAAAATAAGCCTCAGAAACACATAAAACATACACGGGAAAACAGAAAACACACACAGAAAAACAGAAAACATACATTTGTTTTTACAAAAATACGACAAACAAAGCACACTAAGGCTTATTTAGTCAAAATAACAACAAATCATATTTTTATTTCATAAAAATATGTATTAAACTTCGTTTAAATATGATTTGTTGTTATTTTGACTAAATAAGCCTTAGTGTGCTTTGTTTGTCGTATTTTTGTAAAAACAAATGTATGTTTTATGTTTTTCTGTGTGTGTTTTCTGTTTTCCCGTGTATGTTTTATGTGTTTCTGAGGCTTATTTTATGATATACCATATAGACCTGTCTATTATTGATAAATGATCTATATATATGTGTGTGTATATATTTGTGTATACATATATATATATATATATATATGTAAATATATATATGTATATTATATATATATAAGATAGAGGGCAGCGACATCTGTGTGGGACTATATATGTATTTATGTATCTTTGTGTGTGTAAATGAATGAATGAAATGAATGAAATGAAAAAAGTGAAAAAAATGAATGAATGAATGAATGAATGAAATCAATGAAATAAATGAATGAATGAATGAATGAATGAATCTCCTTTCCCACTAAGTATTTTCTACAGGCTTGTACGATAGTCATATTCACATATTTCGAGTAGGCAGTAAGCTAAGACAGGTCACACAATGCTATTACCGCTTTGAACACGTAGTGATAGTGTTGGCCCTACGCTCCTCTCATAATGTATGCTTGGGTACACTACATCCGTCCTGCCTCTGCATGTTGATACTACCTTGATCCATGCGTTGACACATATACGCACACACATATCGCGCATTGATCTACATCTGCAATCTTTTTAATTCATTTTCTGTTTATACTTATTCACATATCAATTGGTCAATCATCTGTTACGATTCGTTTCGATCGCAACTCCAACCTACCGTTATGGTCTGGGGGAGGGAGTTATCGGAATGAAAACCGTACCGGACCGAAACATTAATCTTGTGTTAAACTTTCTTCCAGTTTTTACTTCAAGTTTACACTTCTATTTTTAGTTCCGTTACTTCATTTTTCCATTTCAACTATTTATCAACTGTCATAACTTGTAGTTGTTACGTTTTCAACTGCAGTTAACAGATCAATGTATTTCCCTTTACCGGTTAGCTTTTTAGAAAATGTTAACTATTGCCTTTTTTCCCATATCTAAAACTTTATTTCCTTAGACCGCTTTTTCCGGTCCCAGTCATAATTATTAATATGTAAAATATGCAACACCCAGGTAAAGTGGCATTCTTTCACCCTTTTTACTTTATTAGTATTTTTCCAGACTGACTTGAACAACTCCAACCGCTACACAACTCCGAACCGTCGTGATACTGAGCACTTGAAATATTCTCGTCAGTTCTCAGAATTTGCATTGTTTCGAAAGGGACAAGTAGTCTGTCAAGAGAGTGTACTAAATAAACTGGAATTGACCATCACAGCGTCTTTTGGTACCTACCCTGTTCTCGGAAGTATTTTGCGATCAAACAGTGACAGCCGTGTATGTATTCATTTGTAGGCATCACCCCCCGGATAGCCGGTAAAAAGTACCTTTTCCTGGTGACAGGTGCACCAGCTTGTTTTTCAGTATTATTTGTCCGGATTGGACCTGATGCCATTTTATTCCTGGTCTGTTGCCGTTTTCCTTTTTGGCTTCACTGAGCTAATATAACGAGACATCATTCTCATTCTTGAGGACTGTGTTTGGTTGTATTACCGACTTTTTACGAGCTATCGTTGGGGGCATTACATTTGGAGTCCACATCACTAGGGTGATTTCTTTCTGCTTTGCCACACAGGCAACAGAGTGAATTTTCACTGACCTGTCTCACACGGGGACGTCAGACGAAAACAAATACTCCAACACAGCTCCCTCATAACTCTTTCACAAAACAAATAATTTGATTGGTCTCAAGCAGGTGTCTCGTACCCTCTAGCCCAATCAGTATCTGTGTGCTCACAAGGAGACATCAGATACAAACTCTCTGTCGTTCTTGCTGTTCTCACACAGAGACCAAGAAGAAGGAGGTGGACAGAAGAGTGAAGGAACACACACAAAACACAAACAAGCATAGGGACAGGAGCACAACACTTTACCCTTCTAGTTTGTGCATTTATCTGCATTATCTCACACATACGTCAGAGTATTTTTGCAACTCTCTGATCGTTTTCTAAAGGTAGGTCTGAGAACCTATCCGACCGACTGTCGACTTCTCAAGGAGAGCTTTTCTAGCTTCTCTATTACTATCTGTGTGTAGTGTTTTTGTTTGAGAAAAATAGTCTTTGAGACTTTCTCCGATTTCTTGTTCTCCTTACTCAGATTACTTTCTCCTCCTTCTTTTCTATATTGTATCTAGTATGAGGCACTTGGTACAAACAGTGTTTCATAGAGGACAGGGAATCTTATCCTACCCTCTCTATTAGTTTCTCTCTTCACTAGTCAATCGACTGAAGGAGGAACAGAACACAAACGAACAAAAACCAAACATAGGAGCTGACACTGTCCTCCTGTTGATCACTACTACGACATCATGTCGACAGAGACCGCCGAAGTGAGTGAATTCTCGGAGGCAGATCAAAGAAGAGAAGAAAAAGAAGCAGGAGGAGGAGGAAGAGGATTGAATGAAGGAGGAGGAGGAGGATTGAATGAAGGAGGAGGAGATGAAGGAGTAGGAGGAGGAGTAGAAGAGGGCTGGGATGATGAAGGAAGATATGGAGGAGACGAAGATGAAGGAGGATTTGAACAAGAAGAGACGGGAGGAGGAGGAGCATATGGTAATCCCTTACCACCTGCCTACACGGGAGGAGGAGGACGAAAAATGATCGACTTGATTCATAGTGATGGAGAGGAGATCACAGTGGAGGAACAACAGTGGGTGCAAGACCACTATGACCTCACTAAAAAAGAGTTTGATAACAAGATGGGGGTAGAGAAGGATACCTATGTGTGGATCCCTCAGGATCAAAGAAGAGAGAAAAGTCGTGCTAAAAAGAATGTCTATATCCTATTATCAAACACAGCACAGCTCCTCGGCAAACTGGTCTCTGATCCAGAAGAGAGAAAGAAGATACAGCATATCAAGTTTGGGGAGACACACACCCACCTTGAATTACTCGATGCTATCTTTGGGGTGTACACTCAAACCCTGATTTGGGAACGTACATACGGCCCACGATGTGAGGGTTACCTCCAGTACACAAACCCAAGAGCAACGGCCAGATTCCTCGCGACTGGTCAGGAGGCAGTCGATGTAACAAAAATGAAGACCAATCTGGGTTCGAAAAACTCGAGTGGTATATTTCATTTTTTTACAATGGAAATAAAGGCCTTGGAGGAGGGGAAGGCAGAGATGGAAAAAAGCATTAAGGCAGCAGGAGAACCTCATTCTGTGATTGATGAGTTAGAGAAGACCGACAGAGTTCTGACCAAGATCAGACTGTTGATGGGTGCGTTACTGCACAAGGAGGCATGGAAGAGATGGATTCCTACCAAGGATCACTCTGTCCTTAAATCACTTAGTAACGCACCACCGGTCGCCAACAAAGCAGGTGTTGACCAATATGTGGAGAAATATAATTTTCTCAGATCTGCTTCTGAATTGGTGGCCTTTATCACTCATGCTCAAAAGCTGGTGATATCTGAGAAGAAGAAGGCGAAAGAGAATGAGGAGTTCGAGAAGACGATGAGACTGGAAAGAATGAAAGCAAAAGTGAGTGGTGCAAAGACACACCCTCCGACATATTTGACCCCACCAGCTCCTGCCCCACCAGCCCCTGCACCCTCGGGCTCAACTACGGTGGTGGTCACAAACACGGAGAAGAAGGACAGACAAAATATCATAAATGCCTTCAAGGGGAAGAAAGGAGGAGTGGCAAGTCTCATGCTATATGCCAAGACGAGCTCAGACAAAGACTCTGATGCTTCGCTTTTGAGCAAGCTCAAAGAGATCAATGCCTGCATGAAGGCTTTTCCTTGCGACGAAACGCAGGAATACGAGGCCCTTGTTACTGTTTTTGACCAATCTCTAGTCTCGGAGGAATTTGATCTGACACAGTACAAGTTTTTGAGAAAGAAGGAGGAGATTAAGAGAAACAATGCAACAGGCCTAGACGCTCAGTGTGAACTGGCGGTGGCCACACTCATTTCATATTTTCAATCTCATGGATACCAGCATCTCTGCACTGGTACTCTCATAGGATTTGAAATCTTTGAGACAGTGGCGATGAGTTTGAGGAGTGCTGTTGGCTTGGCGGCGACCCTTACGGAGGTAGTTTCCTCCTATGGGCTATTCTATGGCCGCAAGTCGATCATCCTCTATTTCTTTTCGGCGTTACACACAGTTAACCCGAGTAAGCTTACTCAGCTCATACAACAATGCTCGACGTTTAGCTCAGTGAAGTCCAAGAGCTTCCTCGAGACACACGTGTTCGAAAATACGGTTCAAAGCGTTGCTCCGTCAGCACTGTTTCAAGAAGTGATGAGTGCATGCTCAAACATGGACTCGCTCACGGAGGCACATACGGCACAGGCAGGCGGTGTACCTGTTGGCGCACAAGCCACGTACACAAACAGAGTTGCCGGTTGGAAGAGACAGAGAGAGCCAGACCTGAAGACCGCATGTTGGAGGTGGTTCGCGGGCTTGCAGTGTAAGGCACAGATGGAGAACAGAGACTGCTCTCTCAATCATGATAGGCAGAACCCAACAGCAAGGGCAAATTTTCTGAGCAGGACGGAAGGCAAGGAACCGGGCCTTTTCAACATGCTTCAGATTGCCGCTGTGAACGAAGGTTGGTATGCCAATATGTGTGATGATGAGGAGTTACGAGAGGCAATCATTACCTACATGAAGAGGATGAAGGAGAAGAAGGAGGAAAGGGAGAGACAAAAGAACTTAAAGGCCTCTCAAAGAGGACGAGAAGGAGGAGCACGAGCAGGAGGACGAGGAGGAGGAGGAGGAGGACGAGGACGAGGAACATGGAGAGGAGCCTCGAGGTGGCAGGGAACCCCTCAGAGAGGAAGAGGAGGAGGTCGGGGATATACCCCTTATGGAGGGAGAGCTGTTCGAGCTCCAGCCCCCCCACCCAGAGGAGGAGGAGGCTCGTGGGCAAGCTCCAACCCAAATTTCGGTCGAGCTCAGGCCTGCAACACTGCCTCGGAGACCGATACGTCATCCTACCCGGACACTACTCAAGGTAATCGTTTCGAGGTGGTGGAATGACTGGAGGGGGAAGAAGAGAGGAAGGAGAAGACTGTGAAGTTTAACCCTAAAGTCACAGTGCTTTCTAATGCTGTTGTGCAGACTGGGCCAACGCTTCCTCTATGTGAAAACAAAGATGTGGGTACACAGAGACTGCAGCCCCAAGGTAGTCTCATACCCGTTCATACAGCACGGTTACCAATGATAACTGATGCAAATAGGAAGGCGAGACTTGCGATGGAGGCGAGGAGGCCAATGGCAGACGTATCGCCTCGGCCAAGCAAACAACCACGAACAGACTCAATGTCTACGGTCGCGGCGGGTGGCGAGCAAAAAGACAATGTGTGTACTCAAGTACCACAAGACAATGTCGCTCAAATAGTAAACGCACCAGTACCGCAGAATAATAAAAATGTTAATGAGGTGAAGCAGGAGGAGAAGAAGGAGGAGTTGAAAAACTTAGAGACAAGACTCCAAAATTTGGAACGTAAAGTTCTTGTTCTCGCAGCCAATATACACAGGCCCGATGCTCTGTGTTATACGGAACTTTATTGTGAAACATTGAAGACAATATTAAAAGTTGGTAATGATACGATGGCGAATATTAATATTGTCGGCAGGAAGTTTTTTAATCGATACCGGGACTGGGTGGACGGAAATATGAAAAAGTCAACGGGCACTCTCAAAGGAGTGAGCAGCCGGACGGATATCACGGGAATCATCACACTGACCTTTAAATTGAAATCCGCACGAGTATACCGTATGGACCTCTATGTCGTCCCCGGTTACCACGGGTCAATATTACTATCGTATGACCAATTGGCTACGATGGGGGCTGTGATTGATTGCGCCGCACGGCGAGTGATATATGGAGTAAAAAGAGGAGAAGAGAACGATATTGATCCCTTCAATGCTACTGACTCTTATGAGGCTTATGAGCTGAGTCTAGCGACGGATCACAAAAAGATGGCCATCGCACATGAGGCACTTGAGGTGTACGTTCACCCCCATGTCGTAAGACCGGATGAACTGTCCTGGACCGACAATTGGGAATCCCAAGTGTGCACTGTCACAGTTCCGACATGCATTGGGACAAAAAGTCTATTGATGACTTAATCGAGAAGCGAAAGGAGGAGATTATATGTGTCGCACAAAGAAGCCCGTCGTTGGCGAGATTCGCGGAAGGAGTAGGAACAGATGTCCATATTACTAACGGATACTGTTTCCATGCGAAAGTAGGAGAATAAAAAAGGGAGGAGTTTGTACCAAGGAGAACGGGGCGAATCCCGGATACTCCACCAGAAACTATTAAAAGTTTTATTACTGATTTCTGGGGTGACGAGCCCACGTGGCCGCGTTCACTGTCTGAAGTGAAGAAATGCTTACGGACTTTATTCGAAAATAATAAGCCGTATACTATTATCCTGCCATATAATGAGAAGGCGATATGGGCGCAGGAAATAAGGGACCGGCTTATTGATCATCCTATACCGGTACCCTCTCGCAAGCAACAGCTAGTGGTGGCTTGTCGTATGGGAACTCGTGAGCAGAGCAGTGCATACAAGCGGAAGCTCAGAGACCTCGACAAGTTGACATTGATACCGCAAGCATTCACATGCTTTGATGGTTTTTACACCCGTAAAGCTCCTTTGCAATACGCGAGACTCATTGACATGCTGGTGGAGCTCGGTAAAGATGATGAGCCGGACACGGTCACGTATGAAAAGACGGGCCTAGATGATGTCTCGGAAGAGGACTTAGGCTTGGAGGAGGACAGAGAACCCCTCAAGCAGCATAAGCAGATGTCTGATGAAGATTTTCAAGAGGCGGCGCGGAAAATATTGGAAGAAGGAGTAGGCACGGAGAAGGAGAAGGAGCTTTTAAAAGCCAAATTAGAGGCGAACAAGGAAATTTTTGACCCTCCACATGCAGGTGGTGTCAAGCCTGAAGATTTCACTGCGGTTATTTACAAAATACCGGGTGCGGAGCCGTCACCGGCACCACGAAGGGCGAATTTGAGTATACATGAGGCGAAGATAGCGGAGGAGCTAGCAAGACAGCTGCTCAATGAGGACTTTATTGAGAGATCAACATCCTCAATAGTCTCACAACCGAGAATAGTACCGAAGCCAGGAGGAGAATGGCGCCTGACAGTTAACTATGCTCGTGTTAACAAGGTGCTGGAGGAAGAGAGAAATCCTCTCCCGACATTAGAAGAAGGAAGGAGAGTACTGCGGAATGCAAAATTCTATTCGGTCATTGACCTTAAGAATGGCTTCTGGCAGATACCACTGGAGGAAAAGTCCAGATGGCTGACGGCGTTTGTGGTGGGTATGGAAATATACCAATGCAAAGTGCTTCCGATGGGCCTCAAGCAAGCCCCAGGACTTTTCCGGAAGGCGATGCAGAAGATGTTGAGCAGTCAGTACGATGATTTGTCTGACGGTGGCTTTATGAGAAGGCGGGGACAGAAGGCGGGAGAATATGCATTTTGCTATATCGATGACATTATCGTATACTCTAACACAATGGAGGAGCATATCGATCATTTGTCCGATATATTCAGGCGCATCGGAGCTTTTGGCCTGAAGTGCAATCTAAAGAAGTGTCAACTTGCCAAGACGAGTGTGACATACTTAGGGTACGAGATCTCCCTTAATCGAGTCTCGATATCCAAAGAGAAGAGGGAGGAGATTATGAATCGACCGATACCGAAGAACCGCACTGAATTGCACTCATTCCTTGCGATGGCGCAATACTATAGCCAGTTTATACCCGATTGGGGTGCAACACGGGCTAAAGTGGAGAAAATGATAGATTTTGGAGACTTTGAGAAGTGGGACGAAGAGGCTTTGCAAGCGTTTCATGCGCTCAAAGATCTCATTTACAAAGACCCGAAAGACGGAGGACTGGTGTTAACGATGCCCGACTTTACAAAACAGTTCGTAGTCGATACAGACGCATCTAAGTTTGCGATTGGGGCTGTATTACAACAAGAGGATGAGGAGAAGAAATTACGCCCAATCATGTTTATTAGTAGGAAGTTGTGTGCGGCGGAGAGAAACTATTGCACAAGGCAAAGAGAGGCGTTGGCGGTAGTATGGGCCCTCAAGAGGCTCAGAGAGTATTTGTGGGGAGGACCTCAATTTACTGTCAGAACTGATCATCATAACCTGTTATGGTTGATGAATCATGAACAGACGGGACGGCTGGCGCGGTGGCAAGCGTTCTTGTCTTGTTTCGATTTTACAATGGTCCATCTACCGGGAAAGCGAAATGTGGTCGCTGATAGCCTCTCTAGGCTAGAGTTTAACTCAAAGTATCGGCGTTGGTGTCCACGGTGGAGATGGAAGACTTGTCCACTGACAAGGTGTATGAGGTCAGCCACATTGAGGCGATGGAGATGGCGAGTGGAGTCCGATATGACCGCACAGGTCTACGGTACAGTCCACAAGGCCCGGATCACGGGATATGTTGTGAGCTACATACCCAGGAGGACGCTGAGTGGTCCTATGAGGTATATGAGAATGCGAAGGCGAACATAAGAGAGGAAGAGGAGACGCAGGAAGTTTATGCGGAGCCTCCTCAAGAGCGGAGAAGTGACCTAGACGATGACCCGGAAAGAATCGGGGTACGGCTAGAAGATGGTACTATCCATATAGCCTCGCCTACCGCATGGAGGCAACAACAGGCTCAAGATCCGGAGTTTAAAGAACTGATACAGTTATATCAGAACCCGGATGAGCTACGGATGACGAAAGCGATCAAAGATCAGATGAAGGAGATGGGATGGAGAGATGGTCTACTGTGGTACAAGGGCCTTCACGGTCGCTATGCGTCACAGCCGGACAAATGGACCCTTTGGGTACCGGAGAGTCTGAGACGATTTATATTTGTCGCAGCCCACAATTGCCCACTTTTGGCGCATCCGGGTCGACAACGAACTCATATGTTCGTAGCGAGGCGATTCTGGTGGAAGAAGATGAAGGAGGAGATAGATCAGGCGGTGGATGCATGCATCCCGTGCAAGATAAACAAAACACCACTGAAGGCAAATTTCGGCCTGATTGGCGAATTTCCTCTTCATGCGGGGATGTTTGAGTTTATACACATTGATCATGTGGGACCTTTCCCAGAATCGAAGGATGGTTACAAATACCTCCTTACGGCTATTGACAGAGCCACCAACTATGTGTGGATCATCCCTGTCAAAGACGTTACCGGCAAGACGACGGCCGAGGCGCTGATCGATAGGATCATCTCACAGATCGGAGTACCAAGAAAGATATGTTCTGATCGAGGCTCGGACTTTAATAACGAGGTCATCGACAAACTATCTAAGTATTACGGGATGAAATGGCAATATGTTACTGCCTATAACCCGCGAGCAAATGGGAAAATCGAGCGGGTACACAGACCCCTCAAAGCCTCGCTAAAGATGTATTGCACGAAGAAGGAGAATCAAAGAGCATGGGTCGAGGCAGCACCATCATTTGCGTTTGCAATGAACTGTCTACCCTCTACGGCGTTAGGAGGCTCGAAGAGCTCAATCTCGCCATATCAGTTAGTATATGGGCGTGAGCCTGATATCCCGACTTCGCTCCTTCACCCAAAAGACACTTGGCGGATGCGGATGAGTTGTTTGGGATGAGACTTAGAGTGAAGATGGAGGCGGAACAAATAGTCAGGGCGCATAGAGAGGCGGAGCGCCGAAAGACTGATGCTGAAGGGGTGCGACAAGCGCACTTGGATCAGATCAAGTTCCAGGTCGGGGATATTGTACTATTGTACCATCCTCAAGTCCCGAAGGGAGTCAGCTCTAAGCTGTTCACTCACTGGAAAGGACCTTATCAGATTATGGAACAGACGGGACCTCTGAATTACAAGATCAGGGGTAGAGGGAAGGTGCAAATTGTGAATGTAAGAAGGCTGATTAAGTATGATCCCTTCTTACTGGAAGATGAATCCGTTGAGGAGGCGTTAAAACGGATGAAGGATGATTTCAAAGAGGTGCCGCCCATCCACAAGGAGGCTGGCATAGACCAAGACGATGCTTATCGGGCACCGATAGCTGAGAAGGAGGAGAGTGAGGTGGACAGCAAGGAGAAGACTGACCGCATAAGCGCGGTGGGGACTCAGTCCAAGTCTCCGCGAGAGCATAGCGGAAAGAAGGAGAAGATCACAGAGGCGCAGCTAAGGAGAGCGCGGAATGATCTTATCAACGACCAACCGAGGAAGGCGATGAGGTCGATGAGATCAAAGGACGTCCACCAGGAGGAGGAGGGGACGGACACTGACCCAAACGCGGGCAACGTTGAGATTGTCCATGAGCGATGGAAGGAAGGCGATGCGATAGCAACCATCGCATGGGTGAAAAATGTTTTCTATCTGATGAGACCAGCGGAACAACATGTCGCTGATGACACTCTCTCAGACTTATACTTGATGCGGGTCGTGGCGGTCCCACGACAGATGCGTGTCACACGGACACTCAAAATATCATCAGCCGCAAAGATAGTACAACCGATACTCCAGTTCTGGAGAAGTATGGACCCGGTTGAGGTTCCAAAGGCAAGACATTATCTGCCAGTATATAAAGACGCAAAAAGTCTCGAGACATGGGATGATACAATTACTCCCAGAGACAAGGATTACACTGCGTGGACCATTCAGACACTGCCAAGAGGAGTGCTTGATGTCCCTTTTGAATTATCGTTGGGCGGAATCCCTAATAAGATCTGGGACATTCTCGAACAGTCAAAGTTCGATCTGACTTTTGTTGGTGGTCCTCCACCAGGCAAAGAAATCCGCGCCAGACGACGAAGGCAGTGACAAAGAAACTATTTTTCTTTATGCGTCTCAAATAAACTGATTGATTGCCCACGGCGTATCATGATTTGATCATGCATCATCAGTTATCAATATGAATGTTAAAAAGACTCAGTGATATAACTTGGCATTCGATCGCAACATACGAGTGCGAAAGGTCGATCGACGATGATACTACACCGTATACGGGGATCGCTAGTGTATTGAGCGATGGTGTTCCCGGGTATGACCCTTTCCAAGTCCTGGGATGATGTTCTCGAAAATGAAATGTTCTCTGAAACTTTCATTAAATTATTTTTTACGATAGATTATATACTGTCGTACCTGAGCACGGTCAATCTCTACTTGTGTCGGTATATCGCAGGGTCGGGTACATACACCTCGACTTCGGATATAGCTATTAGGACTGGCCCCCTAATACTATATCATAGGATATCCGCCTTATACAAGGGTATGTCATTAAAAAAGACAATGTACTTACGATCTCCCTGTGAATAATAATAATAATAATGATAATGATAAGAAGAAGAAGGAGATCAAAGGGGGAATCGTACTACAGCACCACGTTGCTTGTATTTTTTTATTAATTGTACGTTTGTTCTTGACATACTGCCGAAAAAAAAAAGAAAGAAAAAAAGAAATTGAGGGGAAGGAGTTCAAAATTTACAAGAAAGGCTAGAGAATCCGCTTTGACGTGCCGTATGAGGATATATTTATCGTCTTTTAGCGTCTATCCGTGGGTCGATGCGCTGTGTGGCATGACTCCATAGCGCATACTATTTGCAGAAAGAAATCAGAAGGTGTATGACGAAAATGCTATTTCCGTCATAAAATCGGGAGGGGGTACTGTAGGCATCACCCCCCGGATAGCCGGTAAAAAGTACCTTTTCCTGGTGACAGGTGCACCAGCTTGTTTTTCAGTATTATTTGTCTGGATTGGACCTGATGCCATTTTATTCCTGGTCTGTTGCCGTTTTCCTTTTTGGCTTCACTGAGCTAATATAACGAGAAATCATTCTCATTCTTGAGGACTGTGTTTGGTTGTATTACCGACTTTTTACGAGCTATCGTTGGGGGCATTACACATTTGAATGCCGGTTGGTAACTTGATTTCCTCACATTTGAATGCCGGTTGGCTAGTCAAGACTTACAATACAGTATATACGGAGGCTATGCCAGTGATCTACGAACTTTTTGAAGCCTGGGCTTTGACAGTGCAGTGACCGCGGCGCGGCCCGGCCTACAAAATCGTGTCTCAAGTTCTGCATTCTGCAGGTGAAAGTCGTTTTTTTCATGCATCTCCTTTTTAAACTTTCTCTCCTGGCCGTTCACTCTTGCCACTAAGTGACCGATGTTTGCCTGAGAGGCTTGCTATGTCAGTTGTTGTAATACCGTGAGTGTATCAGTGAGTAAAGTCGGCCCCGGGCTGCAAATTTTTTCAACTAGGAGCCTGAGCGGCTCAGTTACAATAGCAACAGATGGAGGTTCTGTATATAACAGTTCAAATGACTGAGACTGCAGTGATATTGTACTAATACTGAGATATTAGTAGTAAAAATACGTAGTATTAATAAATGAAAATGAGCTGGCGGTCGGCCACTTTGCAGACGTTTAGTAACGATAATACGATTTTCAAGTTGATAAATGAGAAGGATAACCGCTGACTCTGAGAAGGAGACTCTGGCCTCATGCTCCAGTCATATTAGGACTAAGGGCAAGACCATGCAACGCGGCCTCCAACAAGAGCTGAGAACATTCATGAGTGTCTGAGTCTCGTCTTTTTGCTGTGAGAATCCAAAACATTAGAAATGCTGCAAAACTACGGTAAATGCCGCATGCCAAGTTGTAGACATGCAGACCAGCCTTATGCATAAATATTAATAAATTCAGCGTTAAAAGCAGCTTCAAAAACAGAGGTTGGCCCAGCTGATTTTGGGTTTACCGCCTGACTCATGATATGTTGCATGGACTGAATATGTCACGATAGTGCGGGCTCCTCAGTGATTCAGTCTACTTTATATCCCGCTGAAAATTTCTGTCGTTGCTTTCTCTGTTTGCTTTTGATCCTCTGCTTTTCCAGTTGAGAGTTGAAAGTCGAGCGACCTCGCTTGCCTTTACCGTGCCAAGCCTTGGTAGAGCTCCTACATGACAATTCGATTCCATGGTGGGCACAACATAGCAAGCAAGCAATGCGACGAACCTAGCCTCAAACGGCAGCAGTGAGTCCTCTCGAAAAATAGACCTATCAAGAAGGACACGCCATATGGATTTCAACCATGAAAAGTACGACTGTTGGAAATGATCATTAAAGGCATGTTAAAATACAGACAATGCAAGGGTGTTCAGCATTTTGCGTGTAGGGAGTGTGTGTGAGGGTGGATAGACAGGATATGCAGCCACGGCATGTGCTCGGATTGTAAAAGGCTGTGTTTGCGCCACATACCTAGTCCCCGTCATGTGCCCAGCAGTGTATACGCGTACGGTCACACGGTCGCAACCTGCACACACGTCCAAACATACCGGAACTTGTGGTATGCACGTGAGGCCACACAAACTGAACCGGTGAGAGCCACCCATCCGAGGCCAGGAATGACAATGTCCTACAAAATCGAGATCTCGCACTAGCAAGCAAGATAGGAAAGGCGCACCCCACAGCTTTCGAACCAGCCCTTTCCTAAAAAAAAAGCAACCGCCTTCTCTACAAGACGCTTTGGGGGCAAGAAGCGGGTACCCCAGTACTCGAAGTCTTGGTGCGGACTACCTGTCACGCAACACATCGCATTGTGCTCGACAACAGAGCTGCTGGCGTTGGCAGGTACTGGAAAGCCCAAGCTCTTTATATCGTTCGGAACTGAAGGGAGGGGTGAGCAAAGAGCCTATGGATACAACAGACAACCAACTATTGGTAGACGATGAAGTTGGATTCCACCTGCGTGTTGGTCCAGAAAGCTCATCACCTTTTCCTATGCGCCATGATCTGAATATTTCGGACACAGGAAACAGAGGGCTTACTGTAGCAGTTATGTGGATGTCGACGTGCTTGTTGACGAAACTGGTGAAGAAGTATGGCTGGCCTGAACAAGAATGTGAAGCTACAACTCTGCCATGTGATGCACACAACAGTACCATCCACCATGTCGATGCGTGCGAATCCCCCCAGCAGCAAAGATTGCCCTGCGAGAAGCCAAGGTGCAACGCAACCATATCCCTGGTAGGATAAATATGTGCAGACCAGCTCTCAGACGATACGTGATCGGGATCAGGCGACCACTATACAACAAAATTTTTTGTCAGCAACTTGCACTGCATGCGTCGTGGATTGCTACAGACAAAGTCACATATCAAGACCAATCGAAAACAATGCTGATTTGATAACAACAAAAGTCTCAGACCAAGGCTCCATATATCAACACACGTATCGATCGATACATGGAGGGGCGGGGCGGGGGGGGGGGGGGGGGGGGGGGGGGGGAGAGCGACAAATAGATGCAGGACCGAGGCAGTACAGCGCGCAGCTCGTCGTAATTGAGTTGCGAAGTGAGCTGCCGGAAATTGGCCACTCCTATGAAGCAAAACCACAAGTGGTAAAGATTGAAGCAAAACCACAAGTGGTAAAGATTGCCGGAAAAAAAAAAAAAAAAAAAAAAAAAAAAAAAAAAAAAAAAAGTCAGAACGAGCAACCAACAAGCAAAGAGAGAGAGAGAGAGAGAGAGAGAGAGAGAGAGAGAGAGAGAGAGAGAGAGAGAGAGAGAGAGAGAGAGAGAGAGAGAGAGAGAAAGGGGGAGGTGGGCAAGAGGCACGGGGGCAAATGTGTGAGAAAGAGGCGGAGGGGAAAGGAGGCATCAGAAGTGCAGATTGTGGCGGAGGCTTGCCAGGCGTGTCCCAGAGGCTTCCTTCCCGGGCTGGGATGAGGCTAAACTTGACACAATCCAGAGTCGTCCCTAGAAAAATATGAACAACAGCGCAAATAAATGCCTGTCTGTCTGCTGTATATATATGTAAATATTTTTGTTCATCTATCTATCTATCTATCTATCTATCTATCTATCTATCTATCTATATCTATCTATCTATATCTATCTATCTACCTATCTATCTATCTATCTATCTATCTATCTATCTATCTATCTATCTCCTGGTACTAGGGAGGTTTGGTATCGCCTGTATCAGTCCCTTCCGTGCAAACATCACGGCTCAGCTGGGCATCGGGTTAATACTTTACCCACAGACTTCCTTGTTGACGAAATCAGAAGCTCCTTTTTTCTGACATTAGTCGATATCTCATCAGTTGATCTCATCACTTACTCCACGGAGTGAACCAAGGCCACTTGAGGTGTCACTGACCCTCCCTTGGGCTTGGTTTTTTGAAATGGGTGCCATCTGTCGACAGACAGAGAATTAGGGGATGGTGTGGGTGTGCTGGG